>OY821518.1:33436006-33574301 GCA_963682025.1 Cordilura impudica | reverse complement strand
CCTCTGAATATGAGGGCATTTCTATAGGAAAAATGTATCTGAATCTTAGATGAGGGTTTTTCTATAGGAAACATTTCTCAATGTTCTGAGCTGATTTTCTATACGAAAAATGTCTCAGGATATGAGGGTTTTTCTATGGGAAAGATGCATCAGAGTCTTAGGAATTCTCTATGGCAAAAATATCTCAGAAGAAGATGGTTTTTCCACGGGAAAATGTTCCAGAATCTGATAGTTTTTCTATGAGAAAAACGTTTCAAAGTCTGAGGATTTTTCTTTGGGAAATATTTTTTCTACATAAAAACTTTCTCAGAATCTGAGGGTTTTTCTACACCGAAAATTTCTCAGAACCTGAGGGTTTTTCTATACGAAAAATTTCTCAAAAACGGAGGGCTTTTTCAGCAAAAATCTCCCAGAACTTAGGATTTTTCTATGGGAAAACTGTCTAAAAGTCTGAGGGTTTTTCTATGAGAAAAATGCCTCAGAATCTGAGAGTTTATCTATCAAAAAAGGCTCGGACACTGATGGTTTTTCTACGGGAAGCATTTTCCAAAATCTATGGGAAAAATGCCTAACAATCTGAGAGTTTTTCTATGGGAATAATACCTCACAATTTGAGTGGTTTTCTATGGGAAAAATCATCACAAACTGTGGGTTTTTCTACATGAAAATTCCTCAGAATCTTATGATGTTGTATATAGGAAAAATGCCTAAAAATATATAATTTCTAATGAAAAAATACCTCAATATCTGAGGGTTTTTCTATAGTATAAATGCCTCAGAATCTGAGGTGGTTTTCTCCTCAGAATCCGAGGTAATTTCCTTACGAAGAATGCTATAGAAACTGAGGGCATTTCTATAGGAAAAATGTCTCAGAATCTTAGATGATTTTCTATACGACAAATTCCTCAATATCTGAAAGTTTTTCCATAGGAAAAATTTCTCAATGATCTGGCATGATTTTCTATACGAAAAATGTCTCAGAACACGAGGGTTTTCTATGATAAATATTCATCAGAATCTAAGGAATTCTCTGTGACAAATATGTCTCAGAATCTGATTGTTATTCTATGGGGAAAATGCTCCAACATCTGATAGTTTTCCTATGGGAAAATGTTTAAAAGCCTGAGGATTTTTCTTTAAGAAAAATTTGTTCTATACGGAAAATTTCTTAGAATCTGAGGGATTTTCTATAAGAAAAATATCTCAAAACCGAAGGGTTTTTTGTAGGAAATATGACTCAGAACCTGAGAATGTTGCTATGGGAAAAATGTCTAACAGTCAGTGGGTTTTTCTATGAGATAAATTGCTCAGAATCTGAGAGTTATTCTATGGGAAAGATGTCTCGGAATCGATAGTTTTTCTATGGGAAAAATCTTCCAGAATCTGAGAGCTTTTCTATGGGAAAAATGCCCCAAGATCTGAAAGTTTTTATTTCTCAGAATCTGAGAGATCTGAGAGATTTTCTATATCGATTTCCCTGTCTCAATATCGAAGGGTTTTTTGCAGGAAATATAACTCAAAACCTGAGAATGTTTCTATTGGAAAAATGTCTAAAAGTCTGTGAGTTTTTCTATGAGAAAAATTGCTCCGAATCTGAGAGTTTTTCTATGGGAAAAATGCCACTGAATCTGGTTTTTCTACGGGAAAAATCTACCAAAATCTGATAGCTTTTCTATGGTAAAAACGCCTCAAAATCTGAGAGTTTTTCTATGGGAAAAATGCCTCACTATTTGGGTGTTTTTCTACGGGAAAATTCATCAGAATCTGTGGGTTTTTTCCTTATGAAAATACCTCAGAATCTGATGATGTTTTATATAGGAAAAATTCCTCAGAATCTGAGGTGAATTTCTATAGAAAAATGCCTCTGAATCTGAAAAGATTCTTCTCAATCTGATGGTTTTTCTATATGAAAAATGATTCAGAATCATAAATGATTTTCTTTGCGAAAAATGATTTATGGTCAGAGATAATTTTCTATTGAAAAATGTTTTCCATGGGAAACTAGAAAAATGTCAGGCGGGTGTTCTAAGAAAAAAATGTCTAAGCACATAAGGGGTTTCCTATGAGAAAAGTGCTTACAATCTGAGGATTTTTCTATGAGAAAAATGACTCAGAAATTGAGGATTTTTCTATGAGAAAAGTGCTTACAATCTGAGGATTTTTCTATGAGGAAAATGACTCAGAAATTGAGGATTTTTCTATGCCTAAGAATATAAGGGGTTTTTCTCTGCAAAAAATGCTTCAGGCTCTGAGTGATTTCCTATACGAACATTTTCTCAAAATCTGAGGATTTTTCTATGAGAAAAATGAGTCAGATATTGAGAATTTTCCTATGCCTAAGAATCTAAGGGGTTTTTCTCTGCGAAAAATGCTTCAGGCTCTGAGTGATTTCCTATACGAACATTTTCTCAGAATCTGAGGGTTTTTCTCAAAGAAAACTGTCTAAAAATCGGGGGTTTTTTTATAGGAAAAATGTCTCAAAATGTCCCTCTGGTGATTTTCTCTGAGAAAACTGTCTAAGTGTGTGAGCTTTTTTGTATGGGTAAAACGTTCTAGAATCTTATAGTTTTTCTATATAAAAAATGCCTCACAATGGAAAAATTCACCAGATTCTGTAGATTTTCTATACGAAAAATACCATAACATCTGATATTTTCTATAGGAAACAGCCATCAGAATCTGAGGTGAATTTCTATAGGAAAAATACCTTCCAATTTAAGGGTGTTTTGTAATGTAAATTCCTCAGAAGCGGACGATTTTCTATAAGAAAGTTTCCCATTGTCAGTTTCACTATTCACAATATTAACATCCAGACCATAGTGATATGGAAAACATAGGAAAAAGAAGAAGTAATTCCTTATGCTAAACATGCTATCGCACTGGTTTATCTTAATAACCCAGCAATGAACAGAACTTTAAAAATTTAAAACATTTTAAAAATATATTTTTAAAACGAAGTGAGCAGAAAAGACCTTAAGGCCAAAAATTAAAATTTTACGATCATGAACATAATAATGATTAAGATGATGATTGTGCTAAAAAAAAAAAAAAAAAAACAGTCATGATGGGAATAAAAAGAATCTATAGGCTGGCTGAATCTTTAAAGTAGAAGGATGTGTTTAACAAAAACAAAATACGTTCAAAAAGAGGTCAGGTAGCTGGAGAAAAAAGGAGCTAGCTGCTTTATAAAAAAAAAATACACACACATACACGAACACTTGGCCTTAACGAGCAATGAACAACAATTTTTTTTTAGATATATATGTACGTGTGTTAAAAAATATGGTAGGCGTATAACAATAAAAATTGATTGTCAACTGAGAATTAACGAAACGAAAAAAAAAATGCCAACTTAAAGTAACGAAGGAATTCGAACCTTCATCAAAAATTCCAAATGCGTTTCATACTGGAAAAAAAAAAGAAATCGTACTTGTATAAGTAGAAAATGAAGGCGTAAGTCAAAGGTATGATATGTCACACTCAATTTTTTTTTCTTTTTAATTTAAGCCGTTTTCTCTTTAAAATTAAAACAGACATAATCTTTCACTTATGATCAATAACATGTAGTACATACATATAATGCAAGAAGTGATCACATTTTTAAAGAAGAAAAAGAAAAGTTAGGGGTTGCCAATGACGGTAAAGGGTTTGGGAATATCAAAAAGAGTTTTTTTGCTTAAACCATTTCAAGGCAAAAATCAAGGATAACATAACATAGACAAACGGATATATGAATGGACACACGGACGGCCGTTTTGAAGATGATTCTGAATTGATCCATAAGCTGAGCATTTTTAATAGTGCATCGTACTCTAAAGCCAAATTCCCAAAAATTGGACACCCTTCTCAAATATTCCTTTTCATGCTTAAGATCATTTTACTGCGTAACATTCAGGTGTTATTATGGGCAACATCTTTGCAAGATTGTTGCCCACATGATTTCTATATAAAAATTTAATGTTTTACTCATACAATTGAAAACAACATACACCACACCAAAAACAACCTGTCTTCTTTATAATGATCATTATTATGAACAATATGCGCTACAATTTGGCCCAGAGGTGTAATAATAATATACGATGTTCATTATTATCTAGATGCATTTTGTAAAATGTCTGATATAATGATCGATTTAAAACACCTCTTCATCCACATTAAATAAAAACCATTAAGAAACATTCAAAAATGATACGAAATCAGTAACGAAAATACATTTAATAAAAACCTAAGGAGGACTCTTTAATATCAGCCTACACATAAAGCTATTAAATATAGATC
This sequence comes from Cordilura impudica, assembly GCA_963682025.1. NCBI lineage: Eukaryota > Metazoa > Arthropoda > Insecta > Diptera > Scathophagidae > Cordilura > Cordilura impudica. The sequence goes on along the minus strand of OY821518.1, from coordinate 33,570,020 downwards.
GAATTGATTGTAATAAGACAGGATTGTTATTGACGAAAAAAAAAACTGAGATTTTTGATAAAGACATACAATAAATTTTGAAGGCTGATGTCTAAAAATAAATTAAAAAATTTAAACGCAGTAAAACTTTAATAATATATTGAATTAATGAGCCGCTTATAAAATGTTCCAGTTAAAATTCTAGTTAGATCGTTGGTTGGTATGGGAGAAAAAGTAACCATTCAGGCATTCTCTCGCCTAATGTAACTGAATCAATGTAATGATGGAGAAGAAACATAAGGAAATAAGTTATAGGGAAAACAGATTCAGTGTGACTACCTATATTTTGTTTATCAATCGAACTTCCCTAAAGCAAAAAATGGAGCTGTAGTAAGTTTGAAGAAATTGAATTCCTTTTTTGCCCAACGAAGATAATCAGAAGTTCAGAACGTTTTAAACAATTAAAGAGATGAAAAGTTGTTTTTCATATTTTCTTTAAAAGTAATTACAGTAACAGCCCTGTTAATCGAAAATTTCGTTTCATTAAAACTAGTTTCATTAAAACTAGTAATGTTACTATAATTTCGCTTGGTTTTTGTATTTTTTAGGATTCTCGTTTATTAACGTTCTAATTATGTACCAGAAAATAAACTTTTTTATGCATCAGTTCATTGAATTGTATTTTCTGTGAATCCCCGAATAATAAAAAAAAAAATTCTCTTGTGAAAGAGAAAAAAGCAAAAGAAATTACTAAAAAATTAAAATTTCGGTTAACTGAGTATTCCATTTAATTGGATGCCGGATAATCGGGTTTTCACCATTTATAGAACTACTACTTAAAATTAACTAAAACTCATCCCCACAGAATATACTGTGCCTTGTTCTTATAAAATTTATTTTAATATCGAGAACAATAATATATTGATGATATAGAATAATTCACAATTTATGTATTTCGATCTGAGAAACCTTAAACAAATTAGAGCTTTATTCGGATGGCTTTTTTTCAAAGAGGAAGCAAAATTTCAAGCATTTTGCTCTACGACGCTTAGTTTTGAAGATATGAGCGATCGGTTTTCTATCAGGCTATTATGAATACTAGCAGATTCCAGCCCTCAAAATTCGAGCGCAAATTCTAGGAAATTTTATTTTTTCATTAAATAAAGACCCTAAAAGTATGATAATCAATTATAGCCAATTCACAAATCAACACAAAAAGCCAACTCATTTTCATTATAAAAACATTAACAAATTTAATAAACACACACATAGCATTGTATAATTTTATGTATGTGTTAGTAGCAACTTTAAATGCAATTTACTGAAAATAAACGAAAAAATTTAAAAATCTGTAAATCTGCAAAATGGCTAAAAAGAAATACCTTTCAAATAATATACGTTTGGTCAAAATCGGGATAAAACGGTAGAACAAATCATCAGTCACAAGAAATCGCCTAGCCAATTAATATTACAGATGTTTACAAGGTCTACAGACAGACACACATACAAATCCAAGGACGGACAGACGGACATAACTAACTCATAACAGTCACAGCGACATCGTAGGACGAGTATAAATCTATTTTTTGAAAAATTGTATCCATTGAAATTTCCAACTCTTTTTAAAAGGAAACAAGATCACGCGTTCAAAATAGAGAACATTTAAAAAAGAAATGAGAGGCCTTAGTTTCCTTTTTCTAAATCCGCGGAGAAATTCAAAATTGGTTGATATTCACCAAAGTTACTGGCTTATATGTGCAAAAGGGCCGAAAACCCGGTTTTTTCCCGTAACTCAAGATTTTGTAGGTGTTTCGCAAATTTCAAGGAGAGGATCTTATTGTACTCGACAACCTTTTAGAAAAAAAAAATTATGTGAGTCCGATCGCAGGGGAGATGTGTAAACATCTAGTGATTACAGATTTTTTTATGACAGATTTTTAAAATCAAAAAATCAACTGCAAAGGCTCTGCTAATATAAAAATATTTATTATTATTTATTATTTCAACCGGTTAATTCATAATTTTTCGTTCTTTATTTTTAATTTTTTATTTTTCATTTTTTATTTTTAATTTTTTATTTTTCTTTTTTAATTTTTTATTTTTCATTTTTTGTTTATCATTTTATATTTTTCATTTTTATTTTTTGTTATTCATTTTTCAGTTTTCATTTTTAATTTTTTATTTTTCAATTTTTATTTTTCTTTTTTCATTTTTTATTTTTAATTTTTCATTTTTCATTTTTTATTTTTCATTTTTCATTTTATATTTTTCATATTTTATTTTTTTTTTCATATCTTATTTATCATTTTTTTCATTTTTTATTTTTAATTTTTATTTTTAATTTTCATATTTTATTTCTTATTTTTCATAATTTATTTTTCATTTTATATTTTTCATATTTTATTTTTAATTTTTTAATTTTTTATTTTTCATTTTTCAATCTAAATTTTTAAGTTTTCATTTTTTATTTTTAATTTTTTATTTTTCTTTTTTCATTTTGTGTTTTTCATTTTTCATTTTTTATTTTTTATTTATCATTTTATATTTTTCAGTTATCATTTATTATTTTTTGTTTTTCAGTTTTTATTTTTCATTTTTATTTTTCATTTTTTATTTTTAATTTTTTATTTTTCATTTTATATTTTTCATATTTTATTTTTTATTTTTCATATTTCATTTATCATTTTTTTAATTTTTTATTTTTAATTTTTTATTTTTAATTTTCATATTTAATTTCTTATTTTTCATAATTTATTTTTCATTTTATATTTTTCATATTTTATTTTTCATTTTTTAATTTTTTATTTTTCATTTTTCAATCTTTATTTTTAAGTTTTCATTTTTTATTTTTAATTTTTTATTTTTCTTTTTTCAATTTTTATTTTTTTAATTTTTTGTTTTTCATTTTTCATTTCTTATTTTTTATTTATCATTTTATATTTTTCAGTTATCATTTATTATTTTTTGTTTTTCAGTTTTTATTTTTCATTTTTTATTTTTCATTTTTTATTTTTCATATTTCATTTTTCAATTTTTATTTTTCTTTTTTCATTTTTTATTTTTAATTTTTTATTTTTCATTTTTATTTTTCATATTTTATTTTTTATTTTCCATATTTTATTTTTCATTTTTTATTTTTCATTTTTTTTTTTTTTTTTTTTTCATATTTTATTTTTCACCTTGCATTTTTTTTTATTTTTCTGTTTTCATTTTTTATTTTTCATTTTTTATTTTTCGTTTTTTATTTTTCATTCTCATTTTTTATTTTTAATTTCTAATTTTTCTTTTTTCGTTTTTTATTTTTCTTTTTTCATTTTTATTTTTCATATTTTATTTTTCATTTTTCATTTTATATTTCATATTTTTCATATTTTATATTTTATTTATCATTTTATATTTTTCATTTTTTATATTTCACTTTGCATTTTTTTATTTTTCTGTTTTCATTTTTTATTTTTTATTTTTCATTTTTTATTTTTCGTTTTTTATTTTTCATTCTCATTTTTTATTTTTAATTTTTCATTTTTCTTTTTTCGTTTTTTATTTTTCTTTCTTCATTTTTATTTTTTTTTCCGTTTTCATTTCTCATATTATATTTTATATTTTTCATATTTTATATTTTATTTATAATTTTATATTTTTTGTTTTTTGTTTTTCATTTTTCAGTTTTCATTTTTCATTTTTTATTTTTCATATTTTATTTTTCAATTTTTATTTTTCTTTTTCATTTTTCATATTTTATTTTTCATTTTTCATTTTATATTTTTTATATTTTATTTTTTATTTTTCATTTTTATTTTTAATTTTTTATTTATATTTTTCATATTTTATTTTGCATTTTTTTTATTTTTCATTTTTCATTTTATATTTTTTAAATTTTTTTATTTTTCATATTTTATTTTTCATTTTTCAATTTTTATTTTTCATTTTTAATTTTTCATTTTTTATTTTGAATTTTTCTTTTTTCATTTTTAATTTTTCATTTTTTCTTTTTCATTTTTCATTTTCAATTTTTCATTTTTTATATTTTATTTATCATTTTATATTTTTAATTTTTTATTTTTTGTTTTTCATTTTTTATTTTTCAGTTTTCATTTTTCATTTTTTATTTTTCATATTTTATTTTTAAATTTTTATTTTTCTTTTCCATTTTTTATTTTTCATTTTTCATTTTATATTTTTCATATTTTATTTTTCATATTTTATTTTTCATTTTCTAATTTTTTATTTTTAATTTTTTATTTTTATTTTTATTTTTCACATTTTTTTTTTTATTTTTCATAATATATTTTCTTTTTTCATTTTAGATTTTTGATATTTTATTTTTAATTTTTTGATTTTTTATTTTTCATTTTTCAATCCTTATTTTTAATTTTTTCGTTTTTAATTTTTAATTTTTTATTTTATATTTTTCATTTTTTATTTTTTGTTTTTCATTTTTCAGTTTTCATTTTTCATTTTTAATTTTTTATTTTTCATTTTATTTTTAAATTTTTATTTTTCTTTTTCATTTTTTATTTTTCATTTTTCATTTTATATTTTTCATATTTTATTTTTTCTTTTTCATATTTTATTTTTCATTTTTTAATTTTTAATTTTTTATATTTTATTTTTCACTTTTCATTTTTTTACTTTTCTGTTTTAATTTTTTATTTTTTATTTTTCGTTTTTTATTTTTCATTCTCATTTTTTATTTTTTCATTTTTATTTTTCATCATTTATTTTCAATTTTTTTATTTTTCATTTTCCATTTTTTGTTTTTTATTTTTCATTTTTGATATTTGATTTTTCTTTTTTCGTTTTTTATTTTTAATTTTTTATTTTTCATATTTTATTTTTCAATTTTTATTTTTCTTTTTTCATTTTTTATTTTTCATTTTTCATTTTTCATTTTTCATTTTTCATATTTTATTTTTCATTTTTTAATTTTTTATTTTTCATTTTTTATTTTTATTTTTCATATTTTATTTTTTATTTTTCATTTTTAATTTTTTATTTTTCGTTTTTATTTTTCATTCTAATTTTTAATTTTTTCATTTTTATTTTCATCATTTATTTTCAATTTTTTATTGTTCATTTTCCATTTTTTTTGTTTTTTATTTTTAATTTTTGATATTTTATTTTTAATTGTTTTTCTTTTTCGTTTTTTATTTTTCATTTTTTATTTTTATTTTTTCATTTCATATTTTTCTTTTTTCATTTCTTATTTTTCTTTTTCGTTTTTTATTTTTTTTTTTTAATTTTTTATTTTTCATTTTTCATTTTTCGGTTTTTATTTTTCATTTTTCCTTTTTTCATTTTTCGTTTTTTAATTTTTCAACAGCGACAAAAAGGTTATCACATATCGTAATTTTTTCACTAATCCAATCATAAGTCACACCGGTTTTGTCTAACGTCTCACATGTTACGCTATTTTTGTGATTGTATTGTGAAATAGAAATTTACCCCCCTGCCGGTATAGATGTGTTCACATCAAAAAGCATCGCATCCCAGGTATTTGTTTCCGTCTTACAGTGTAATTTTAGAATACATTTTAAGAAATTAGAGTGGAAGTGGTATAATACAAAAAATTAATTTCTGTCGAACAATTTTTCTCTATATTTGAAATATCACCATCTTTGTTTTGTTTATTTTTTAAACAAGTTTTAGACTTTAGACCTTATAAAAATTACTCCAGCTATGTTAAATGGGCTTATTTTCTGGAATTTTACTTTATTTATAAATAACTTATCTTCATACAAACATTACGTTAAATATTTAAAATAACTAAATTAAATTTAATGAATATAACAGCAAAAGCCATTCTAAATGCAAATTATATACGCGGATTAAAAGCGATAAATACAAAAAATATTTATATATTTATATTATGTCTACGAAAAATCTCTACAAAGACCACAAAATCAAAAAGCCGCCACATTATGATTAGACAGACAAGTCAGTCAGTGGGAAAGTATAAAGATACAAGCTGCTGTTGTCATTTTCTGTGACGAATTTAATATAAAAGCTGATGAACATGTCAAAACTTCACATTTCAAGGTATATTAAAATATAATCAATTATGAATAAGAGGTAGAGATGATGTTAGAGATGGCAAAATAATTACATTATTTATGTGTTAGGAAATTAAAAATATTTAATTAAATATTCATAATTTTAAAAATGTTTTGTTTGTAGTGTATTTATTATCTATTATTAACGAAGAGCGTAAGTCTCATATAAACTTTTTAGTTGAGCTATGTACATATATGTACATTAGGGTGTCCCAAATAAAAAAAAAATTTTCCCCCCGGCATTTTTCTAAAGCTTAAAGGGTAAAGTATTTTTGTGATGTTTTTCAGATTTTTCGGAAGAGGTTTAGAGGTCGCTAAAGCCGAATTTTACCTAAAAATCGGGTTTTCCGGACATTTTTTAAGTTTTACTAATAACTTTGCCCATAATCACGATTTTCTTTGTTACAAAGTCGATATTTTAAAAGAAAAATGATCAAACTTTAGTTTTCTGTGTAGAAATCAGAATCAATCATTTGGGTGCCCTTAATGACATTTTTTCGTAAATTTTGCATAAATTTTTAAAGGTACTGGATGCACCTTTTTCGGGTAGGTTTGTTGCGCTTTTTCTCTCCTATTCAATATCTACAACTTAGTTTCAGACACAAAAGAGATATTCCGTACGGTTACCGAGTTATAACTGTGTTAAAATATACAAAAAGTGATATAAATCCACTTTGAGCAAAAAAATTCGTATGGCCATTAAATTATACTGGCAGCGAACTTGGCAAAACTAATGATGCAGAAGTTCTTATTTTTCGGGCTACTTTTAGTTGCAATTCTCAGAATTGAGTCCCAAATCAATGAGCTAAAAAATGTTGTACTGTGTAATTTTCTTATTATTATTTTTTTTTTTTTTTTTATCAATTTGGTCCTTTTTCCTTTGAGCTCGATGAGGAGCCACTGGCACTCGTCCTACCCCTTCACCCATTTCACAAGATTAGGTGGTATAGCGCATCCAAATCCTGTTATTAAGAAACTCAATGCAACACTAGCTCATACCTAATGGATACATAAACGGAAGGACGGACAGACAGACGGACAGACATCGCACTAAAGGGTATTTGTACTGAAAAGCTGGCAAAAAATCAAAATTTTAAATTGCGTTTTAACCCATGGAACAATTTAATCGCATAGTTAATTTACCACTGAATCATGTTATAACGATAAAATAACAATATAGTAAATTTTGCGTAGCCAGGAAACCGTTGAAGTTGAGGTTTTCCAATTAATTGATATGAAATTTTTTGATGAGTCGAAAAAGGGCAATGTTTACGCTCTTTGAGAGTGCAGTAAACGCTTAAAGATAAGAGTTATATTTAGTGTGTTAGTTAACTGATACATATGTTACGATTAAGTCAATATAACGCTTCGTTTTATACCCTTACTTAAGTTTAATTCCGGTTTTCTTAGGACCACCTAAAAATTGAGAAGTTTAAAAAAAATATGCCTGCATATTGGAAGTTTTGTTTATGAGCCCCGTTTGGCCCCATTAAGATATGGATACAGTTTGTAGTTTGACATATATTGTAACAAAATTTCGCAGGTGCAGGTTGCACAAACTTGCACTAAAAGCTAATAAAAATTGAACGTGTTACGGTATTAGTCGGAAAGTTGGTAATATAATGGTTTTGGAGGTCGCTGATTTCGAATCTGAAATCAAAATTAAAAAAATTAAAATGGCGAACATAAAATGGCGGATCATTTTTCTCAAAACTAAGCGCATTTCCAAAAAACATTGTCTTAAGGGGTTTTCGCGGTCGCTGATCTCGAATCTGAAGTCAACATATCAAAAATCCAAGTAGCGGATACAAAATGACAGACTATTTTTCTTAAAACCAAAATTAAACGCATTCACTTCAAATCTTGTCTTTACGGATTTTCGGGGTAGCTGCTTTCTAAACTGAATTTGAGATTTTGGGGTCGGAGATTTGAATTTTCTAGTGTTTTGGGGCTCCTGACCTTTCATTTCGATAAAAAAAAAAATACACAAATTTGTGCTCGTGGAAGCGTGGATATTTTTTTTTTTATTAAAAATTACTAAGCAAATTTATAACTGCACTTCTTCATCGTCTTTCTGATCGTCTACTTCATCGTCTTTTTCATCGTCTTCCTCATCGAAACAACGGTAATCATCATCCTCATCGCGATAATCATCATTACTAACAACATCATGTTCTTCCTCTTCATTTTCTTATCGATACTCTTCTTCAGATAAAAAAAAGTTTTATTGTTTCTGGGTGAAATGGTTTGCTTTTCTTTTGCCGCTTTGGCCTAGAGCTCGATATTAATGTTTAGCACGTCTCGTTTGCACGATTCTCTTGAAGTTTTTCTGGCAAAATTTAGTCTGTTTAAGCGAAAATGTTTGTTGCGCGCCTCAGCGGCTTCCTCTGACAGTTGACCTATTGGCAACAGTGAGTGGTATATAACATTTTAACATTTTTTTTTTCAAAATACCAATTGTCTTAGGTATGCTTACTTGTTAAACGCAGCTCCATAGTAAATTCAGATTAAATTTAAATGAATGAAACGAAATGAAATCGAAAAACCAAATGCTTCTTATAAAAACTTTCAACAAAAATGTCATTTTAAACTTTTATGAAAATCTTGTATGGTCAGTTTATTAGTTTTGGTTCATGAACAACATGTTGCAACTGGAAGCTACAATCGTTAGTTAGTTAATTGTTCTTTATTTTTTCAAAATTAGTGTTTTACAAAAATATAAAACTAAATATAAAATTTAATATTTCCAGATTTTAATAATTTTTTGGTAAAAAAAGAAAAATATGAATAAAATAAGAACTTACGACTTTGACATACTGTCGTCAGTCGGAAGCTACAATATGAAACACCAAAAAATCACAGTGTCACAAATTTGGACCTAAGATATGAAATCAGTTTGGTGTAAATGAGACCGCCATTTTGATTTTCGAAATTTTCTACTTCAGATTTGAGGTCAGTGACCCCGAAAACCCCTTAAGGCAAAAAGTTTAGTGGAAATGTACTTGGTTTTGAGAAAACACGTCCACCATTTTGTATCCTTAAGACAAAATTTAGTGCAAATGCGCTTAGTTAAATAAAAACGGTCCGCCATTTTTTGTCCGCCATTTTGATTTTTGAAATTTTGACTTCAGATTTGAAATCAACGACCCTAAATAGTACACATATATACGCAGAGCGGAAGCTTTTCAGTACAAATACCCCATCGCTAAATCGACTCGGAAAGTTATCGGTATAAATAGAAGATGGGTCTAAATCAAATATTTTGGTAGTTAGATTTATCAGCACAAACTCATACCCAGATCTCAAAATGTTAGTCATCATTATTGGGCCAATTAAGCGAATAAACCCGGAAAACCACCCCATTTTGCAAAAAAAAAAAAAAAAAAAAAAAAAAAATGATCTATTATCAAGATAATACGCGATGGCAAAAATACACATCCGCCTCATTCTCCAGATTTCCCAGCGCCTTTTTCTTCTTCCCAAATTTAAAGAAAAGGCTCGGCGGAAAAAGATTCGAGACAAATGAGGAAGTCAAAAGCCTATTTTTTGAGGAAATCTTAATTTGGGCAGGTCTTAAAAAGTTATCGTTGGGTGAAGTGTATCGTACAAAAAGTAGATTATGTCAAACTAAAAAGTTTGTTTTTCTATATTTTTATTAAGAATTTTTAACTCCTTCTTCTGTACCTTCTATTGGAGGCAACTTGTATAAGTTTAAGGCCCCCGCAACCTGAATGCAGACATTCCGCACACACTCAATATATCTAAACAAGTAAGAAAATTATAGTCGGTCTAGACCCATTATACGATACCCTATACCATGCGTTTAGAGACCCTATCTCTCAGGCCCAACTAACTGGATATAGAAAATAAGCATAAATCAAATTTGAGTGGGATTTTTATTAATTTTTTTTGGCTGCAGACAGATATGAAAAAGTTCATATCGGATGATATATCTATATGGGGACTAGGTCCAAAAATGGACCGATCGTGACCATGTTTGGTAAAGTCTCTTGTATTTTGTAAAAATTTTAGAAGAATCAGTGCAATATTTTTGTTTTTTTGATAGATTTAGATGAAGATCGGGAAGCAGTTCTATATGGGGCCTATTACTAAGAGTTGTCTCATATGGATCATTTTTGGACTACTGATCAATGGATGTAATAAACACATACAAGCCCAATTTGACTAAGATTTATATGATTATTTGGATCTTATGGCAATTTATGTTGATTTCATAGGGGTCGTTTGTATGGGGGCTAGGTCTGAACATGGACCGATTCTCACCAATTTCAATAGCGTTCATCCTATGACCGATAAAAGCTTATATACCAAATTTCATCAAAATATATTGATATTTACGACCTGCAGTTTGATTACAAGCTTTACATGGACACACAGACGGACGGACGAACGGACGGACGGACGGACATCGTTAAATCGAATCAGATAGTGATTCTGAGTCGATCGGTATAATAAAAGATGGGTCTAGGTCAAATATTTTTGGTAGTTACAAACAGCAGCACAAAGTCATCATACCCAGACCACATAGTGGTATAGGGTATAAAAACATAAGTGATTTATGCAGTAAACAGCTGTTTTGGAAACATGATGTTAGAAAAACATCTGATCATTCTAACTGATACAGACACAGTTGTTTAAAACATTTATTTAGATTTATAGTGAAGTAGATTACCATCTTTTTCACATATCTTGACAGTAAACACGACTTTTTTTATGGTGTAGTGTAAATGCCCTACTCACACAGTGTGCAGAGGGTATATATAAGTTTGTCATTCTGTTTGTAATAATTACAACAAAAAATTCTGGACCCCATAAAATATATATATGTATTTGTGATCTTTATAACAAGCGCAGTTGATACAGCGATGTCCGTCTGTCCGTCTGTGGAAATTACGATGAACACTTCAATCGGGCAGCTAGGGTGCTCGTTTGCATAAAAAACTATTCATTGATTTTCTGAGAAGTTTGCTATTTAAAATCGTCCAAATCGGTGGAATAGGTCCCGATATCTGAATGAAGAACAAAAAAAGTCTTGAAAAAATATGATTTTCTATGTTGTTCTTGTCACGAGTTAGAGTGATCATTTTTAGTGAGAATGATTCAACAAGATCATGGGAAGTTTTCTATTTCAAAAATCATTAAAATCGGTCCAGGGAAATCTCTGAAAATATGATGTTTCTATTTTGTTCTTGTTGTTATTCTAAATGTTGTATTGTTGTCGTTGTTGTAAAATTATTATAAAAACTATCCCTTTGTAAATTTTTTTTTTATCAACTCTGGTAGAAAAATTTTAAAGTTTCCATTGTTTTGGCATCAGTAAAAAAAATTGTTACATCATTTTTGTCATCGCCACGAGCCTGCCGGCAAAGTTTCAGATCGATTGGGTCGCGGGAAAGGGGTTAAAAATCAATCCAAAATTTTTTCGACAAGCAGACGCTACGAGTTAATATAAAGGGAGTAAAAATTCACCAACATCTAAAGTAAATAATGTTAAACTACCTAGTTGTTAATAAAAAAAGCAATGTAAATTTACCAAACAAAATTTTATGTATTAATTTATTTAAAGAAAAACACGAAACACGATGTTGTATTTTTTGTGTGTAATATTTACATATGTATGTATGTACATACATACATATATTAAATAACAAAATAATACACATATATTCTATATATGTATATCCATAATAACCGCATGTTAGAAATAAATCGGTATATTATTTTATTTATATAAAATTCTCTATGTTGTATTTTGTTTTAGGGAAAATACATTTCTTTTGCATTAACAGAGTGTCACTTCATTTTGCTCAGTGTGACTATGCCACAGTAGATGGCGCCGAAATTTTTGTTCTCATTAGATTTGCAATCGTTATTTCTATTATAACATGAATGTCAACATTTTCAAAATAGTTCTACATAGATATATAAAATTATTATTTTGCTTTACCTACAAAATATCCGATTGCGATTATGTATAATTTTGAAAAATTGTTTATAATTACTAAATCATTACTATTGACATAAATACAAAACTGCACCTTTTAAATTTTCCATTCAAATTTAAGAAAATATCAATTCTAAAAATTAGAATTCAGATTTCCAAATATAAGTTCGAAAATATCAATTGAATATCAGAAAATCATATTAAAACGTCGGAAATAATAACTTGAAATTTAGAAGACATTAATTGAATTTTTAAAATATAAATTTTATTCTTTAAACACAAATTGAGAATTCAGAAAACACCAAATATGTTTACATTTAAAAAATCAACTAAAATTAAAACAAGTAGGAGGGTAAAATTCGGCTATGCCGAATCTTTGATACCCTCCACCTAGGTTTTCTTGCACTCTTTGTAAAAAATTTAGATAAAATATTGGAAAATGTAAACAATTTGATCAATTTAGTAATTTATTACAACAAATACTCTGAATTTTCAGCATTTACGTTCAACAATTTTAAAGTCAATAGAAGATATTAAACAAAATATATTTTTAAATTTCGGATCTTTTTCGGAATACTTGACCATGTCTTATATTTTAAAAGCACTAGCGTTAATCAGTTTTATTTTTTCGATCTTATTAAGACATTCTATTTGTAACGCATCGATAAATGGATTTGCGTCCAGTAGTAGTAGTAGTAGTCGTGTAGTCAACTACTTAATTTTTTTGAAAACGACAGCAACATATAACAACAATATAAACAGCTGTTTTTATACAAAATCATTTTTATTTCAGTAGTGCCAATTATATTTTTTTTTAACTTTATTAAAATAAAAAAACATGTATGATTCTACATAAAATTGTCTTAAATATATTACTTATTTATAATGCATTATTATAACGTAAAAATAAATAAATAAATTTACTTATTAATAGCATTATTATAGCATTTCATTTTGCGATTAATTTTTTCAACAAAATAAAATATTTCATAGCACTAATATCTTTTACATATTTTGTTATATTGTAAACACTATTTTTATTTTGTAGCCAACAAAAACAGAAATTAGCCTAAGTTGACTACAGCAGCAAAAGTGGTCATGTAGTCGTGTAGCTGTGTTGGTGTCAAAATAATCGTTTTCATATAAACGTGTGTATTTTATTTTTGACAGGCTGTAGTCGTGTAGCCGCTGTCGTCTATGTGTTTCATGAGAGAGTTCGGCTAACTGGTGCCATTATGTATATGTGTGTGTAAACAAAAATATACGATATCCCAGTAATCATTTCGAAGATTGTTTTAACAAAAATCATCTTACTGTGTCTTCTTCGAGCACTTTTGATGATTAAAAACTGATTAATCACATGCGGTATTAGCAAAAGACTAAGAAATGATTTTTGCTTACGCTTAAAAAATGATTTATAGAAAAATGACATTAAATATGACTCAAAAATAAGTCTAAATTAATCAGAAAATTGGATAAAAAAGGTTCTCAAGAAGAGTCGGGGGTAAGATAATATTTCCTCCCAACAAAAGAATATGTTGTGATCAGCAAAAGAGCGCATTTATAGCTGTTTTAATAGCACAGAGGAGTCAAAAAAGACTCCACATGATCACTTATTGCATAAAATGTTTACTGGGATTTTATTCACTATCTGTAGAAACAGTTTTTTAAGTAAAATAAATCTGCACACAATTTCAATTCTATTTCGTTTACAATGATACGATCACTTTGTTTACTAGCTAGTAGTAAAATAAGAAAATAGTATTATAATACAGCGTAATGATGAATTGTACTTCTCAATTAGTTTATTTTTAATGTGCCATAAGAAGTTCGGTTTGTGCTAAGAAATGAATGAATATATGCTTCCTAGGGCGAAGCTTAATCATTGCACTTTGATTGAGTTGAGCCCGCGAGTATTCCTGATGTGGATAGCTCGTGCCTACAATTTTTGGTAGTTGGGAATGGCGTTTGTGCAAAGGGAAGCATGAACACTTGTTTCCCAGAGCGAGGCTTAATCATTGCACTTTCATTGAGCTGAGCTCCGCGATTATTCCTAATGCGGAATAAATCGTGCATTAAATTCTGGGTAGTCCGGGAATGGCGGTTGCCTGCGCCAAACATTAAATAATAAATTTTAAAAATGTATTATAATTAAATATTATTGACATTATATTATTATCATCTGAGAAAAAAATTTTTTTTTAAACACCAATTTTTAACAGGGTAGAATTTTATGGTTTCAATACTACTTTTGAATGCAAGTATGTACTAAAAGTAGAACCCCTAAAATCATACTATTTTTTGCAACCCTAAAAATTGCAATATTTTGTATAAATAAAATAATTTATATTTTTATTATTTTATTATTATTATTTTTAATATGCGCTTATTATCGAAATACATATACAGAATATATGAATGTTATTTATAGTATTTTGATATTTGCAACAGTAGTCTGTATGTATCAATTTGTAATATTTTGTGATCTTATAAAAATCGCAGATTATTGATATTGATTTTATATAGTTTCTTTTATTAATTAACTAACTTAAATATTACACTATAAAATGTTGATATTGGTGAATTTTTATATTACTATCGCAACGACCATAAAAACAACAAGTACAGCTGTGACAAAATACAAAACTTAGAATAACAATATAGGAAAACATCATATTTTTTTTAACTTTTCAGTTGTCACGATTTAAAAAACAGAAACCTTCTCGTGATGTTGGTGTATCATTCTCACTAACAACAAGCGCCCTAGCTGTCCTATTGAGAACGTTATCGTGACAAGAACAACATAGTCAAATCATATTTTTTCAAGACTTTTTTTACTCCATCGATCAATTCTCGGGACCAGATAAACCGATTTGGACGATTTTAAATAGCAAACTTTTCAGGATGTTACTGAATCATTTTTTATACCAACGAGCAATCTAGTTGCCCGATTGAAGCCGTCATCGTGATTTCCACAGACGGACAGACGGACATCGCTATATCAACTCCGCTTGTTATAAGGATCACAAATATATATATTTTATGGGGTCCAAATTTTTTTTTTCTAATTATTAAAAACGGAATGACAAACTTATATATACCCTCTGCACACTGGAGTGGAGGGTATAAAAAAATATTGCGATTGAGGAGACATTAATAGCATTTCTGGTTAAGAAAATATTAATTTAAATTCAATGAAGTTTCGAAAACCTCAAATGATATTTAAGAATTGCGAACATAAAAATTGTTACATAAATTAAGCGCAATTTGATGAGAATATTTTTATGTTATTAATCAGCCCAATTCTAAATATTCCCAGAGAAATGAGTTCCCGGGGAATTCATTTTTCCCGAGAATAAATCCTCCTATTCTAAACAGGCGGTGAGAGGAATAATATGGGAGAGAGAATTTCGATTATTCGAAGACAGCTGTTTTGTTTCAGTTGTTTTGTTTTGTTTACATATTTAAAAATTTTTGTGGGAATTAATAGTAAAACTTTTTTTAAAATCTTTAATAAATTAAAATAAATACAAAAAATGTTCAGTGTAGCGTTTCTGATGGTAGCTGAAGCAGAAGAGCAGCAGCAGGACATGACGGAGCAAAGTATGGCAAGCAGACAGCTACGTGATGCCAGCAACCCACTTGAATTGTCTGCTGAGTTTAATTTCCACTCCAAATTGCGCCATACCCGGCTTAGCTCCTCCTTGCTTCCTTTGAACATCCCGCATGCAACATCAGGGTTGGCTTGCATTGTGTTCAAAAGAACATGAATTTGTTTTTTTTTTTTTGTTGCTTTTGACCTGAAAGCAACAGTAATGCCATAATAATATTATTATACAAAATTTTAAATGATATATGTATATTACTATTTTTCATAAAAATATTAAATACTTACATTTTTCGCAGAACTCCCTCTCAATTTTTTGGCGGAATTATTCCCAAATTATTCTCCCTTTTATTGACATTCAGAACAGCTACTTTTTTTCCCGGGGAAGAGATTCCCATTTTCGAAGATCTTTTAGAATAAGGGTCAAGGGAAAAGAGAAAAAATTCCCGGGGAGATTTTATTAAGAATAGGGGAACAGGGAATAGGGAAAAAATTCCCAGGGATTGTTATTGAGAATTGGGCTGATAATGTTATTTTTCACAATCTTTTTGGATGAAAATTTGAAGTTTTTCAGGAAATAAAGATAACAAATTATTTTATTTAAAATTTTTGGGACATTTGGCTTTTGGCGTTTGGCATCCCTAATTTGAACCAGTGTCCATGATGACTTCAAAATTTGAATTCATGGTAGGCAAGGTAAAACCCAAAACATTGAAGTTCGATAGTAATTCCCAGGTAGTAGCATTTGGAGTCAATAAATGAAAATATATTTTATTAACATAATTTAATTCAAAATCAAAAGTTGGCATCACTGGGTTAGATCTAGTATTGTATTGTGTCAATAGTGAAAACTTCCTTTTAGTATGTAAAAAAAATTTTATTTTCCAAATATGGCAATATTTAACATAAAAAATTGAGAACCTTTTTTGGTTATTATTTTGCTAGTCGATCCGACCTATACGGCCGCAATGAAGAATTATTTGGCCAGTTAAAAGAAACTATACAGCCATTTCCAATTGGCATGATTTAATGCGTATAGCCACCCTACACAACCATTACCTTCGCAATGAAGATTAGGGCGAGCTATTTAATTTGCAAAAACTTAAACTAAAGTAAACGAGAGATTATGTCATATAACCGGAAAGGCATGTATATAACCTAAATGCATGCCGATCAGCAACCACGATGACCATAAAGCAAACACCGAAACATGTTTTCTTTTATCCGAAATAATAAAAAAGACGAAAACTATCTTTCCTCGTTAGAGCGCGAATTAATAATGTGAGAGAGCTTTATGGACCAACTCTTGAAATAAACAAAAATCATCTGTTAAGCGGATCAACCCAAAGAATTTGCTGAAATAATTTGGTATTAAGTTTAACAAATTGTTTACTTTTTTCAAATATTTTGCTTACATTTATTATCAATACTCAAACCGAGGTGGAGGGTATTAAAGATTCGGCACAGCCGAATTTAACACTCTTACTTGTTTTTTAATGCGGTGTTCCAAGTGTATGCAGTAAAAAATTGTTTCTTTATCTTTCTCCGATACCAAACAGGGTCGGAAATTTCACAGGCACTAAGAACAAATATAAAACAGAAACTATAGGTTTTGTTGAATTTATCTTATACGATCAATTGAAAGAGATAAGAAATATTCAACAACTACATATTTTCGAAAATAAAAATTATAAAATACCCAAAAAAAAAATAAAAATGTCATCTTATAAAACAGATCTTAAAAGAACATAATTTTTAATTAAATTGATTTGATAAAGAACTGGAAAAACACGCCAAACATTAAGAAAAATGCCTACAAGCAAATGAAGAAGAAACAACAACAACCAGCATTGAAAAGTTCTGTTATGCTCGTATTTGGGATGACTGCTTTTTTTTAAATGTCGTAATAAAAAAAGGGTAGACAAATAAATTGATAATGATGAACGAAGGAACAGCTGTAAAGTCTGGCTGTTTTATTGGACGGTTAATGTGTATGGATTGGTAACAAACATTATTTACTTAAAACTTGAAATCATAATTTTCAAGTGGAATTCCTTTTAATGTTACGTTTCATTTTTTTTTTTTTTTTTTTTTTATGTATCATTATGGTAGAACACCGAGCCAACCAACTGGCCAGGGCTAATTACAAACCTGCTAATTTTTGTTGTAACTGTTATTGATAAAAAAAAAAAAAAAAAAAAAAAAAAAAAAAAAAACGGTAAATTTAATTTGAATTAATTTTGAATTAGAAGACTGTGAAAATTTTTAAATAATATTTTTTAATTTAATTATAGAATATTTTCAATAGTTATTTCCAACTTTTCTCTTTTCCTACGAACAATTTTTTGGGCTGTAACATTTGTTCTGTTTCATAATTTATGACTTCCCATAGCATAAAACTGTCATTTATATAAAATTTATTACCATCTCTAGCTTTCATACATACTTGCTAACCACAAGTGGTGAATGCGGCGAATGTGCATTTAATGTCATAAACTTGTTGTTTACTCTTTAAGCAATATAATCTATGTAGGCTTTTTGCTATCATAACAATTTGTATTTCAAAGTAAAAGAAAAGATTATCCCACTGTTTGCTACGCCTCTTCTCGTTATCAAAATCATACAGTTTACAATCAGGTTTTGTGTGCCAAAGGCACTATGGGCCATTAGAGAGCTTACCTCATGAACATACTCTCTACCGTAAAAAGTCTGGCATCACGATATCCAGAGATATACCAAAATTGTTTAACCACTGGCGACTTTGACCACAAAAGGACACAAATTCCTCCTCTACATGGCAATCCCTATTTTAAGATATGGAAAGTTGCATTATGCTCTGGATGTGGAATCATGGCTTTTCAAAAGTGAAAGGCTACCGGGGCTTTTACATCGTGAGAGGTAATGCAGGATATCACGCCCCTGTACATTGGGGTGACAGCCATTTTTTTTTTTTTTTTTTTTGGAATTTCAAGACGTGTCGGATTATTGTGACACTGGATCTAAAACTTTAGTACGCAAAATTTGAGCCAAATCAGACAATGATTTCTGGGCGCGCATTGAGTTAAAGTTCAAATCCATAATATTAATAGGCTAGGCGATTTCTTGTGACCGATGTTTTGTTCTACCGTTTTAGCCCGATTTTGACCAAACGTATATTATTTGAAAGGTATTTCTATTTAGCCGTTTTTCAGACTTACAGGTTTTTAAATTTTTTCCTTTATGTTGAGTATATTGCATTTAAAGTTGCTACTAACACATACATCAAATTATACAATGCTATGTGTGTGTTTATTAAATTTGTTAATGAGTCTGTAATAAAAATGAGTTTGTTTTTTTTGTGTTGATTTGTGAATTGGCTATAATTGATTAGCATACCTTTAGGGTCTTTATTGAATAAAAAAAAAATAAAATTTCCTAGAAT
This sequence comes from Cordilura impudica, assembly GCA_963682025.1. Classification (NCBI taxonomy): domain Eukaryota; kingdom Metazoa; phylum Arthropoda; class Insecta; order Diptera; family Scathophagidae; genus Cordilura; species Cordilura impudica. The sequence goes on along the minus strand of OY821518.1, from coordinate 33,550,995 downwards.
TTGCACTCGAATTTCGAGGGCTGGAATCTACTAGTATGCATCTATAGGTAAAAATTTAAAAAAAAAGGATTTCGATGAATCATGTTGATAATATTTTAATAATTCTAAAAATTATATTCTGGACTTATTTCTGAAATAAACCCATGGGGTGCTCAAAGTGTGTCGTAGTTTTAATTTTTATTTTTTTTTTTTTTTTTTTGAATTATTATATTCATAAAAGATTTTTCAATAAGAGCGCTACAAAAGTTTTTTTTAAATAAAACAAAAACGGTTTTGGATATCAATGAAATTCTTTATTCCTGTGAAAATACGTTCGATGCCATTATGTATGGAAATCGATCTCTTTTGCATGGCCACCACGGGCACGCTTGCAGAAGTCCAGACGCTGAGCCCAATTTTCGACGGTTTTTAAGCATAAATCGGCCGATACTGCTGCAATTTCACGTTCGATATTCGTACGAAGTTCATCAATCGTCGCTGGCTTGTTGGCATAGACCATAGACTTGACGTAGCCCCACAGGAAATAGTCCAACGGCGTTAAATCGCACGACCGAGGCGGCCAATCGACTGGACCATTTCGTGAGATAACACGTTCTCCAAACTTGGTTTCCAATAAATTGATTGTGACATTCGCTTTGTGGCTTGTGGCGCCGTCCAGTTGGAACCACATGTCCTGCAAGTCCATATCATCCAATTGGTGCCAAAAATATTCGGTTATCATTGAACGGTAGCGATTCCCATTCACAGTAACGTGCCGGTCTTGATCATCACGGAAGAAGTACGGCCCAATGACGCCGCCGGCCCATAAACCGCACCAAACCGTAATTTTCTCGGGATGCAATGATGACTCATGGAGTATGTGTGGATTGCTGTCTGACCAATAACGCATATTTTGTTTATTGACGAAGCAATTCAGCCAGAAAGGAGCCTCATCGCTGAAGATGATTTTTCGATGAAAATCCGAATCATTTTCAAGTTGTTGCTCAGCCCAATTCACGAACATACGACGCTTCTGGTGGTCAAGCGGCTTCAGTTCTTGCGTCAATTTGATCTTGTAAGGATGTAGGCCAAGATCTTTTCGCAAAATTCGCCACAACGACGTCACAGAGATGCCCAACGCTTGAGAACGACGTGTGAGAGACACATTTGGGCGTTCTTCAACTGAAGCCTCAGCGGCAGCAATATTCCCGACACTACGGACACTTCTTTGTCTCACTGGCACGGGAACATTTTGTGCTGTGCCTGTGGATTCAAATTTTTCCACTAGACGCTCAATTGTTGATCTCCTAGGACGATTATGACGACCATAAATTGGACGTAGCGCTCTTAACGTTGAGGCCACTGACTCCGAATTTCGGTAGTAAATTTTAATAATTTCGACTCGTTGTTGGCTCGTATATCTTTCCATCATGAAATGGCAAACCTTACTGAAGAGAAATGTCAAAAGAGCGGCAAGAAATATGGCGTCGTTTGCGGTCCCTGTCTTTCTACTTTTGTAGCGTATCTGTTGAAAAACCCTTTATAAAGGTATGTATATCGAGGGCTTATATTCAAAAAGTGCTATCTACAGTAATACTAATTTTTGGTGTTAAACTGTTCTCCGATATAATTGTCAAATATATATATTTTGATATCATGCATGATTAGTACGATTATTTCTTAATAGATATCGTAGCAAATCGATCGACAAATACTTTCAGATCTTGGTTTTACACGCTCTCTTTAAAATAATTATTGATGCAGATAACACTTTTTGAATATAAGCCCGCGATATACAAATTTGTTTATACTGTATTAAATATAAAAAGTAATTAATTGACATATTTTCATAAAATAACGGATAAATTTGAGGAATTTTATGAATACATTAAATTTCTTTTGTTAAAAAAAAAATCTTGATGAAGAAAAAATTTATAGATTTTGAAAAAGAATCAACTTGACATCAAAAGTATCCCATGTGATAATTTCAGAAAATAAGTCCAGAATTTTTTTTTTATAGAGTTTTCGAAATATTATCAAAAAGTTTCATCAAAATCCTTGCACAAATGTATATTATGTATTTCGATATTTTGTTTTAAAAAAATGTAAATCTCCTTGACTTTTGACCTTAAAGAGGTACAATTTGTAGTGCTTCAATTTAACCTCAATTTACAAGATTGAGAACTTATATCAAGTATTATAATATTTTGATAGAAGATATTTGAAATATGAAAACACCAAAAAGATGTAGCCTAAAAGTTGAAAAAATATGAAAAATTACATTCTTCTTCAAATCCGCTGAAATTAAAACGCTGCCCTCGCCAAATTAAGACCAGGATACCTACAATATTTAGCATTTTTAATCATGTAGATTTTGTTAATAAGAATTAAAGTCCAATCGTTGATTTCGGTAAATTTCTTGGAAAAAATTTTTGAAAAAGTAAAATTGGAGATTTTGAAATAGCGTTAAAAAATAGGTACCGTTTTGACATTAATTTAGAACGGCATAACATTAGACGAGATGCAAAATACTTTACATAAGATCATTTTGAAATCAGAAGAATGCAAAAATTTTGTTGTTGTAAATTATTTCAATGTCTAAAAATGTGATCTCGATTTTCTTAATCAAGTGGTCTGCGGCACACTTATTGCCTGGGTAACTTGATATAACTTGGCTGCCTTTCAACCGATAAATAGATTTTGTTGTTTTATTAGAAAGATAATTTAGTCTAGATTATGGTTTATTAATTAATTTAATTGAAACTCAATTATTAATATCAAAATTCTTGTGAAAAATTATTTTTTTTGAAAATTTATACATATAAATGCATATTTGAACTTTGCGCGTCCAGAAAGCATATTCCGATTTGGCTCAAATTTGGCGCACTAAAGTTTTAGATCCAGTGTCACAATGACCTGACCCGCACACCTTAAAATTCGACCAAATAATTTTTTTCATACAAACCGCTGTCCCCTACTGTACATATTCCTCAAGACCACGATAGTGAAAGTGGGACTATGTTCAAGAGAGTAACATAATCTGAGGCATTGCTCTTACGGACACAGCAACATCTTACGGACAGTAGGAGGTATACAGATAAATCAGGAAACGGATGGCACCAATAATAAACTTTGGTGGAAATTTTATGATTAGAATACCAACTAGAGACGACTGGGCTGCAGATCTACACAGACAGTGCTGATCAGTGTACACAGATAGTTCGAAGATGCAAACGGACACAGAGTCGGCGGGGTTTACTCTAAGGCATTCGATATTCGACCATCTCGGAGACTTCCGGATAAATTTAGTGCCTTGCAGACCTAGATTCATGCCATTCCCATAGCAACTGAGATAATCTTGGAACAGAATATGAAGCCAACAACATTTAATACAGTCGTGGACAGTCCTACTGCTCTCAAAGAGCATTAAGAACCAAGAATATCAAATCGAATATATTACGTCTCTTAACCAAATGGGACAACAGGATTTAGATTCAAAGCCACAGTAGGATTGCAGGGAACGAGGCTGCTCGGACAGTCTCTCAGATTCTGTATAGAAAACCTCCCAGATTCTGAGGCTATTTTCGTAAAAAAACCTCAGATTCTCAGATATTTTTCGTAAATAAAATCAACTCATATTCTGAGGCAGTTTTTCTAAAGAAAACCTACTCAGACTCTGATGCATTTTTCTTTAAGAATCTGGAGCATTTCTCCTATAGAACATGCCTCAGATTCAGAAATCTGAAAAATGTTATAGTAAGAATCAGTGGCATTTTTCGTGTAAAACATCAGCTCAGTTTCTGAAACATTTTTCCTATTGAAAATCATCGCAGATTCTGCGGCATTTTTCCCATAGAAAATCACCTCAGAATCTGAAGCATTCTTCCTAAAGAAAATCACCTTAGGTTCTGCGGTATCTTATCTATAGAAATTCACCTTAGACTCTGGGGCTTTTTCCTATAGAAAATCACTTCAAATTCAGAACCATTAATCTTATAGAAAATGACCTCAGATTCTGAGTTATTTTTTCTAAAGATTCTGAGGCCTTTTTCCTATAAAAAATTTCAGATTCTGAGGAATTTTTTCTGTAGAAAATCACCCCAGATACTGATGCATTTTTTATATAGAAAATCACATCAGATTCTAAACATTCTTCCTACAGAAAATCACCCGAGATTTTAAGGTATTTTTCATAGAGAAAATAACCTCAGATTTTGAGGCATTTTCTGTATAGAAAACCACTTCAGATTCAGAACCATTATACTTATAGAAAATCATCTTAGATTCTGATAGATAATTCAGATAATTTCAGATTCTGAAGAACTTTTCCTTTAGAAAATCATCGCAGATTCTGAGGCATTTTCGTATAAAATATCAGCTCAGATTCTCAAGCATTTTTTCCTATAGAACATCATCGCAGATTCTGAGGCACTTCTCTTATAGAAAATCATATCAGATTCTGAAACATTCTTCCTATAGAAAATCGCCTCACTTATAAAAAATCATCTTAGATTCTGAGGCCTTTTTCCTGTAGATAATTTCAGATTCTGAAGAACTTTTCCTTTAGAAAATCATCGCAGATTCTGAGGCATTTTCGTATAAAATATCAGTTCAGATCCTCAAGCATTTTTTCCTATAGAAAATCATCGCAGATTCTGAGGCATATTTCCCATAGAAAATCATATCAGATTCTGAAACATTCTTGCTATAGAAAATCACCTCAGATTCTGAGGTATTTTATCTACAGAAATTAACCTTAGATTCTGAGGCTTTTTCCTATGGAAAATCACTTCAGATTCAGAACCATTAATCTTATAGAAAATCACCTCATTTCTGAGTTATTTGTTTCTATAGATTTTGAGGACTTTTTCCTATAAAAAATTTCAGATTCTGAGGAATTTTTTCTATAGAAAATCATCGCAGATTCTGAGGCATTTTTCCCATAGAAAATCATATCGGATTCTGGAACATTCTTGCTATAGAAAATCACCTCAGATTCTGAGGTATTTTATCTAAAGAAATTCACCTTAGATTCTGAGGCTTTTTCCTATGGAAAATCACTTCAAATTCAGAACCATTAATCTTATAGAAAATCACCTCATTTCTGAAATATTTTTTTTTTCTATAGATTCTGAGGCCTTTTTCCTATAAAAAATTTCAGATTCTGAGGAATTTTTCCTGTAGAAAATCACCCCAGATTCTGAGGCATTTTTTTATATAGAAAAACACATCAGATTCTGAAACATTCTTCCTATAGAAAATCATTCTAGATACTGAGGTGTTTTTCATACAGAAAATCACCTCAGATTTTGAGGCATTTTCTGTATAGAAATCCAATTCAGATTCAGAACCATTTTACTTATAGAAAATCATTTTAGATTCTGAGGCCTTTTCAAAAAAAAAAATACTCCGATTCTGTGGCATTTTTCCTATAGAAAATTACCTCAGATTCCAAGGCATGTTTCTTACAGAAAATTACAGCAGATTATGGGGTATTTTTCATACAGATTCTGGAGCATTTTTCTTATAGAAGATCACCGCAGATTCTGTGGCATTTTTCGTATAGAAAATCAGCTCAGTTTTTGAAGCAATTTTTTTTACAAAAAAGCACCTCAGATTCGAGTCAATTTTTCTATAGAAAATTATTTCAGATTCAGAGGCATTTTTCCTAATGAAAATCACCTCAGATTCCGAGATATTTTTCTTATAGAAATGAGAAGAAATTTTGAAAAATCCTACTAAAAAGTTTGAGGCACTTTTCGTATAGAATATCTCCAGAGATTCAGAAGTATTTTTCGTACAGAAAATCAACTCAGCGTGTGAGGCATTTTTTGTATAGAAAAACACTAGGGATTTTGCGGCATTTTTCATTTTTTTGAGGAATATTTCTTATAGAAAAACCATTATACACTCAAGTATATCGTTTTGTGCGAATTTTTTTTTATGCGAATTCGAATTTATGCGGTCTTTAAATTTTTTTTTTTTTTTTTTTGCGTCATTATTACACATTTTAATTTATATCAGTTGGCAACACTGATGCACGTCTTCGCTGGAAAAAAAAACAATTCTCAGAATTGTTTACAAGTGTAAAGGCCTAGTTAGCCACACGTAACCGTAACCAGACGTGTCAGCTGTTTTTTTATGTTACATGAAAATCATTTAGAGCAGTTACCGAATTCAAATGTCACGTAACCGGAACGTCCCAATGTGTTGAAAATAGATTTTTGCTACGTTCTACGTGACATTTGTGAACAGCTGATAAAGTTTGGTTAATTTTACACATAAACATGCTGGTTCGTTTTTTACGTTCTATAACCGCACTAAATACCAACGTTACATTTAAGGTACGGATACATTCAACATCGTGTGGCTAACTAGGCCTTAAAGTTATGCATTGCTAGTTTCTACGTTGTAGTTAACGTTGTAGTTAGTGAAATATATACATACATACAATATTTAAAAGTGCGAATTCAAATTCCAATTCGATTATGCGGATTTTTCCGGAACGAATTAATCGCATAAAATGAGGTTTGAGTGTATAAAGAATCAATTTTAAAAATTCTTAAAAATGTTTTCATTAAAAAAATTCAGAAAAAACAACCAAGTAAAAAAATTATAGTTCGTCTATACCGAGTACACAATACCCTATAATATGCGTTTCAAGAAATGTTCTTGGGTCCAATTTTATTGAGGCAATAACGAGATATAGAAAATAAGCTTAAACCGAATTTTAGTGTTATTGTTATTAATTTGTGGCGTGCAGATAAGAAAAATTTCAAATCAGATGTTATTTTTATATGGGGACTATGTAAAAAAAAAAAATGGACCGAGCGTGACCATATTTACTAAAATCACTTACTTTTCTCCAAAAGATATATAAACCAAATTTGAAAAAAATGTTTGTAAGTTTTTGTTTTTTGATAGATTTTAGTGTAGATCGGGAATATACTTTATACAAAAATGGTCCTTCAGGGTTTATTTTTGGATTACTAATTAGTGGGTATAATAGACACACACACATTATATTTTATCGATATATATATAGATATATATACTAGCAAATTCCAGCCCTCGAAATTCGAGTGCAAATTCTAGGAAATTTTATTATTTCATTAAATAAAAACCCTAAAAGTATGCTAATCAATTATAGCCAATTCATAAATCAACACAAAAAACAAACACATTAACAAATTTAATAAACACACACATAGCATTGTATAATTGTATGTATGTGTAACAACTTTAAATGCAATTTACTCAAAATAAAGGAAAAAATTTAAAAATCTGTAAATCTGCAAAATGGCTAAAAAGAAATACCTTTCAAGTAATATGCGTTTGGTCAAAATCGGGATAAAACGGTAGAACAAAACATCGGTCACAAGAAATCGTCTAGCGTATTAATATTATAGATGTATATGATAATTTGGATTTGAAAGCCATTTGTTTGTATGGAGGCTAGTTCTGAATATGCACCGATTTTCACCAATTTCAATAGCGTTGGTCATATGGTCGACAAGAACTTATGTGCAAAATTGTTTCAGAATATATTCATGTTTGCAACCTGTAGTTTGATTACAAGGTATACGTGGACACACAGACGGACAGATGGACGTTCATGGCTATGTATTATAAAAGCTAGTTCCTGGTCAAATATTTTTGGTAGAAATACAATTCTTAGCCCATAGTTTAATAATAAGAGAGCATGATAAATGCATTGTTGTTTGTACATTTGAAATTTTGTTTTTCATTTTATTTATGACTTGCCACAATATTTAACAGTCAATAATTGTTATTATTACAATTTTTTTTTAAAAAATTTTTCTTCTACAGATATACTCGTAAGTATTTGAACGCACTCATAAAATAGGTGTGATCGCATGCATTAGATTCGAAATGTGTGATAATGTCATAAATGTGACAGCAGATAATGATCGAGAGTTTAAGGAATAAAAAAAAAAAAACAGAAAACAGAAAATCAAGAAATACAATTCAATCGACGGCAGTAGTAGTTGTGGGTTGGTTAGTTTAATAAGACATTTTTTTTTTTTTTGACAATAAACGTTTGTTTGTAACATTATTTTGAGAGAGGGTAACGAACGGCTTGTTATAATGAAGCAATAAATAAAGCATAAAAAAGGTAACATGAAAATATTCAAACAATATTTTAATCTAGAAGCATCAGTCATATTAAATTTATAAAAAAAATGGAATTAAATTTCTCTTTAAATATTAAAATCGAATCTGTCATCTTACTGATTTATCAAAATGTTTGCCACATCACTGCACAGACATACCTGTAATGAAAAAAAAGTTTTAAATAATGATCAATAGAAGCTTTTGAAATTTTTTCGTGCGTTTAGTATATTTTTTATTAATTTGTTGAATACGTTTTATTATTGATAGATTATACCTTGATATTTATTTACTCTTAATATAAAGATATAGAACGATTGTTCGATAATAAAACAATATTATTGAAAATTTTGTTGATTTAAAACTTATCAATTGTAATGCTCAAGTCAATATTTAATAAAGAAAAAACAAACATTGATTATAAAAAATATATATGTATATATCTATATAATGAAATATGGCAATATGTTTTTTCAATTCCAAGAACTACATTTTATGTAGCTGAAGAGAGAAAAAAGATGGAAAAATTATTACAAAATTATTACAATTAAAAACAATCTCAATTTAGATTGATACACTTAATCCAAAGTATTTTCAAAGTTCTGCTCCTCTTTGTAGAGAAGTATTTTCTTAAAATTCATTATCCGAGCAAAATTTTTTTCAACTGAACCATTTATTTAAATTTCGAAATAGGAAAATGTCACAGGACCTAATTTGTAGCGAATATGCCCAATGAAGGATATTTATACCGCAATTCATGAAATTCAGTATAACAGTTGTTTTTACCCTTGAATTATTGTGATGAAAGCGGACTTTTTATTTAATAAAATATATTGTTGAAATCATGCAATAATTTGATATATGATGGCGGTCCCAGAACAACCCGTCCTGACGTATAGATGATGGCAATAGTTTGAAAAAAATTACTTTGATGAATAGTGAAAAAAGTTTTAAGTTTCAAGGAGCCATACTGTGGAAATTTGCTGACGAAAGCTTCGTTTTTCGAGTGTAATATATCAAAAATGTAATGAAGCAGTTTTGTAGAGGAAGTATTCTAAACGTAACTCTGTAGCAACTGCTTCACATTTCCATGCATTTCATGGTCCGGGTAGATAATTTCTTTTTGACCTTTCTATTTGGTGTAAGTATCTTTAAAAAAATAATTGGATAACAATAATGCCTGGTTTTCACTATGTCATTTTCAATGTCAGTTTTGTCAATTATTGTCAGTTGTATGAAAACGGGCTGTAATATCTTGTCATTTGCAACCCCCTGACAACATTTGACATCTAAAATGAAATTGCAAACATTTTGGTAATTTATTTTTGTTTGACAGCCGGATTTTGTGTTAGTTTATAAGATGTGTTGCAAACGTAACTAAAAGAAAATTACGAGATGTCAGTTGAGGCAACTTTTTGTTGTCAGTTTATATGACATAGTGAAAATCAGGCATAGTAGTTTAAAAATATTCAGGAAGTGGAAGCGGTGGAAGTGTATTCTTTTGATTTAATGAATAAAATTTGGAATAAAGTTATATATTTTACAAAACAAAGTCACACAAAATTTTATTTCAATAATTCAAAGAAACACGATATAAAATGGTGAATACGTTTAGGCCCATGTGTTTTAGGCAGCTGAAGAAGCTCGAAATAAGGAATATAGAAGGTATGGACTAATGTTCTCTAGAAAGTGCAAAAGAGTCGCAACATATACTGATGTTTTCCATCGCCTTCTTGCATCGTCAGATCCGCGCCACGTTATTTTACATATTTTTTTTAGAGCTATCAAAAGTAAAAGATCTTAGGGAGGTGGGGTGGTTAAGGTATGAAATTTTTTTTTTCAGTTTTTTATTATTTCTTTTTCTGAAAATTCAAGTGTTGTATCGAAATTTCAAGTAAATCGGAGCAAAACTAACACGGTATGTCGTATATGTTAAACACTTTAAATCGGGTTCGGGTTCAAAAAATTTACCAAAAAAAATCGAATTTTTAGTGATTAATGTCATCTTGTAATGCTTCTGGTAAATTAAAAAAATATATTATAGAAAAGCGAATAAAATTATGTATGTTACTTATTGTTATTATTAGTTATTTATTTTTCGAAAAATTTTTCATTTAATCTAACAAATAAAATATTTCTTAATGATTCTTCAGTCAAATGCACTCTTTGTGGCGATAAAACAAATTTCAGTGCTGAAAAAGCTCGCTCAACACTGACTTGTGTTGCAGGGACAGCTAATACGACTTGAGCGGCCTCATAAAGTAGCGGAATTTCAAGTTTTTTTTTGTTCCCAAAATTCTAAAATATTGTTTCCTTTAGAAATCCTGGGATAGGCTTCATAAACTTCGAATTCATTTTTAATCGAAACATCAACAGTGCATTTATTGTTGCTATTTTTTGTTTTTAATGTAGCATCTGTAATTGACTTTTTTTCCTTATTCTTTAACAATTCTTCCAGGCTGTCTTCCTCATCCGAAGAACTAGATATTAATTTAGTTGCGTCAGCATTCGTTGTTTCTGTGCTAGTTTGTGTTTGCTTTTTTTCCATATGTAGATGTAAATTTTTTAAGTTTTTTATTGTTGTTAAAATTTGGTTTTGAGCTTTGGCAGTATTTTCAATTCTTAACATTAGTCGAAATCTGGGATCCAAATACACGGCAGCATTTAAAAGTTCATTTCCAATGAAATAGTTTTCACGTTTTAGGATATAAAGTCAGCACCTAATTGTTTATTGGTATATCTCTCTAAATCTAATTTAAATTTCAACCATAGCCCATAAAAATCTCCTAAATTCATCTGTTCATTTTGTAATTTTAATGTTAACTTTTTAACTGGCTCGAAATTCTTAATGAAATCTGAAACAAAATTCCACATTTTATCATCCATACTTAGTTCAAGATCTATTATATCTGAGCAAAACGTTTTGAAATCTAACAAGCGATGGAGCATATCAAAAGTAGAATTCCACCGAGTTGGACAATCAAGGATTGCTTTTTTTATTGGATAACATTTCTAGTCCTTCATCTTCATTGTTTTCAGTTATTAATTCGTTTATTTCATCTTCTTCTTCTACTTTTTCAAGGTCAGAAACTTCATTATCCATTATCAGACGTAACTGAGTAAACTTGATTTATATTTATGTCATAAGATTGGATCACTTCAATTATGACATTTTTTTATATAATGAGCTGTTTGTCGATCATCAACCTCGTACATTGCCAATGTTCTTAAATAAATTTTTCCATTACAAATATACTGAGCATTTATTCCAATTATGCTTCTACCAAGCCGAGATGCAGAATCAATTTTTAGATATATAAATTTTTTTCGAATTTCACCGTCAATAATATTTTTCACTTCATTTGCCTTATCATTTATTAAATCCTCAATATTTTCTGAATTTACAGTAAGGTGCAGTGATTTCATTATAGGTTCTATAATATCACGCATCCCTGAATCTTTAAAAATGGTAAACGGGCGACCATTAATAGTAACTAATTTAACGCAAGCTTCCGTGAAACATTTTGCTGTCATATTAATTTTGATTAATCCAAAATAATTTTCCAGGGAAGTTTTTTTATCCTGCATTTTATGTTTTTTAAAACTTTCTGACGTTGACGGTTCATCTGGATGCTTTCGTTTGAGATGTCGACCCAAATTAGCAGAATGTTTACCGTTCATTAACCTGTAACTAATTACACAAGGGAACAAAATTGAACTTTTTTTGTGTTGATTTGAAATTTATAGCAAATTTTTACTAATTTGAGGTCGCTGATTTCAAATCTGCACTTGGTTTTTTTCCATCAGCTCGACTTTTTGAGATATACCGTTATGTTCAAAATTAAGGCACTTCCGCTACATATATTGGAATAACTTGAAAACGGTTCACCATATTAAAATAAAAAAAAATCCGAAACTCGCAAACAATATTCTCTTAAAGCCGTGCTTACTTTGTTTTTAAATTTTCCAAGTAGTTTTAGAGATATCGTTCAAGTTTTGAAAAAAAAATTAAAATTTTTTAAAAAAAAACATTTTTTTTGTTCTTTAAAAATTCCTAAAAAATAAAAATGGGACAAAAATCACAGTTTTGGTCTACAAACAGTTAGTTAAATATATTTCGAATAAAATGAGCTTTATTTCATTGCAATCGGTGCACAACTTTTGATTTTGTTCACGATTTACTGAATTGATATAAATCGCGATTTCCATACAAAAATAACATTTTCTAATGTGTAAGTGTTTGTATGTAATAAGTTAGTTTTTTATGATTCTAAGAATTAAAAAAATTAAGTAATAAAAAAAGATTATTTCATTTTTATGGTCAGCTATACTTTTTAATTTAACACAAAAAGAGAATTTTAAAGAAAAATAAAAAATTTTAATACACAAATATTACAATGTAATTACAACTCATCGAAAAATTTTCTTTTATAAGATTTTCTTAAATAACCTTGTTTAGAGGGATTTGTTTTAATGCTCCAGTAATAGTCCGCCATCATATGCTTATCCCAGTGACCCTGGTACCGCTCCTCTATAGTGCGGATATCTTGATGGAAACGTTCACCTTGTTCTTCACTGAAGTCTCCAAGATTTTCAGGGAAACAATCCAAATGACTGTGTAGGTAGTGCACCTTAATGCTCATATTACAACCAAGCTGCTTGAAATGTGACAACATGTTATCCACGTGGTCCGAATAGTGCTCACCCTTTTTGTTTCCCAGGAAATTGCGCACTATCCAAACAAATTCATTCCAAGCATTTCTTTCAATATCTGTCATGGAATTACTAAAATTTTCATCATTGATTAATTTTTTGATTTGAGGGCCATCAAAAATGCCAGCTTTCAGTTTCTCCGAACTCAAATTGTTGAACTTTTTACTGATATATCTAAAACAATCACCGTCCTTGTTGAGAGCTTTGATATGGAGAGGTGGCAGTATTATGCGATCCCTGGGCACAAGTGGTTGATTAACTATATTGTGGTTTCCTGGAACCATAGCTTCCCTCGAAGGCCAGTCTTTCTTACTCCAGTGTTCAGATCTGGCTCTGCTATCCCATAAACAAATGAAACACGGATATTTTGTGTAGCCACCTTGTTGGCCTAGAAGAAAATTCACCATTTTTAGATCCACACAAATTAGCCAGCGGTGTTCGTTGTACTTTATTTTATTTATAACTGAGGCAATTGTAGAATATTCTTCTTTAGCTTTAGTTGAATGTGCAATGGGCAACGAACCCAATTTATTACCGTTATGCAGAAGTACACATTTTAGGCTGCGTTTAGAAGAATCTATAAATAGTCGCCAGTCATTTGGATCATACTCCTCTAATCCCATCGCTGTTACTAAACCAGGAACATCTGAACAATAAACAAATTCATCGTCTTCGGAAAAGAATGGAAGTAAGTTTTTTTCTCTGTTACGGTAGTATGAAATTGTTGTTCCTTGGGTTAACAGATTTTTTTGCTTTAATCGAGAAGCAAGAATTTCAGATGCTGTAAACTGACTAGGTGTCATAAAGGGACAATAAAATTTATAGGCGTTATGAGTTTGCTACCGCAACCATAAAAATGAAATAATCTTTTTTTATTACTTAATTTTTTTAATTCTTAGAATCATAAAAAACTAACTTATTACATACAAACACTTACACATTAGAAAATGTTATTTTTGTATGGAAATCGCGATTTATATCAATTCAGTAAATCGTGAACAAAATCAAAAGTTGTGCACCGATTGCAATGAAATAAAGCTCATTTTATTCGAAATATATTTAACTAACTGTTTGTAGACCAAAACTGTGATTTTTGTCCCATTTTTATTTTTTTAGGAATTTTTAAAAAACAAAAAAAATGTTTTTTTTTTTAAAATTTTAATTTTTTTTTCAAAACTTGAACGATATCTCTAAAACTACTTGTAAAATTTAAAAACAAAGTAAGCACGGCTTTAAGAGAATATTGTTTGCGAGTTTCGGATTTTTTTTTTAATTTAATATGGTGAACCGTTTTCAAGTTATTCCAATATATGTAGCGGAAGTGCCTTAATTTTGAACATAACGGTATATCTCGAAAAGTCGAGCTGATAGAAAAAAACCAAGGGCAGATTTGGATTCAGCATCCCAAATAACCTTAAAAACAATATTCAGTTCTTAATCAACAGAACCATTGTTCCCTTGTGTTATTATACACTACCATATTTAGAAAAAAATTTAATTATTACACACTATTTAAAAAACTACATTTTACGTACCTGTTTACTTATGAAAATATTTAAGTCCCTATGTATATTACTTCTTAAAAAATTTTGCTTGCATCACTTAAGAAAACTAAAAACCAAATGAAATTATAATGGGGAAATACAAATATACAAATTACTAGAGAAAACAAAGAAAACAAACATTATCTTGTTCATTCATGAATTAAAATTTTCTAACGTTATGTTAAGAACAAAAAAAAAAATTTCAGCGAACAATAAAATCAAATATCGAGAAAGAGAAACTGCAATATTTTTTTTTTCGCTGAAAAAAAATCATATATTAAACCTGAACCCATTTTCAGACAGGAACGGGTTCAGGTTCAGGGTTCACAATTTTTTTAAAAAAGCTTGAACCGGAACGGGTTCCGGGTTCGAGTTCGGTTCGAAACCCTGCTTTGAATCGATTGCCTCGCAAACAATATTTCCGAATTCCGTGAACATCATAAATCAAAATCTACTTGACCGATCCTTTTGAAATTTTATAAACTATTTCTGCACATAAATAACCAGGTAATCAGGAAGTTTTTTTTTCCATTTTTTCCCATTTTTTAACAACAAATTCACCGAAATTTTATAGCAAAAATCGTGTTTTTCACTTCAAGCATATCACCTTTTAAACGCACATCGACTTACGGACCTATTTATTAAAATTTTGAATTGAAAAATTTTTCAAAGATACTTCAAATGTTATACTATAAAAAAAATTATGAAAATACGCATGATAATGGATTTAGTGAATATGGCAAAAATTGGCCACCGTTATATAAGTCAATACTTTCAGTTGAAAGGTATCAGTCCAACTAATATTAAAGCCGAGATAGATTCTACTCTGGGGGATGGGAGAGTTTAAACGTACGAGCTGTCAAGACGAACATCGGTGTGGGAGACCAATTAAGGTGGTCACGCCAGAAATGGTTAAGAAAATGCATAAAATGTTAATGGTAATGGAGCCATAGATCGCATATTGATCGAAAATTTTGAGCTGAGTAAGCTGTCCGTAAGAAAGATGCCGCGTTTGCTTCCAATAGAACAGAAACAGCGTCGTGAAGATGTTTCAATAGAGTGTTTGGCGACGTTTCACAACAATAAAGCCGAGTATTCATAACCACGGACGACGACTGCCCTCGTAAGATTCGCCATTTATAAGGACTGCGCTTGAAAAAATTGTCCATCACAAAATTCGATAAATCTGCTGAATTAATATTTTTATTACGATTATTACTGTGTATTTGGATGTTTTCCATAAAATTTTCCTGGCACCCCTGCCATCAGCGATTTTATTGTATTATCTGATACCTTTCGAGCTGCTGAGGCCCATTTCCCCCCGAAATCTTTGACATTCTTGGCCACATTGTTCGTTGCCTCTTTTGATCTTTCAATTGATCCGAGCTCTAAACAGTTTGGAGGATTTGCTTCCTAAGGTCACTTTACTGTAATGACAAGAAGCTAGGTCAGGTCAAAAGAAAGTGGCAACCTCGTGCTGTATTAAAAAGGGTTTAAGTCTTCTCTCCAAGCATTCTTGGATGTATATTTCCGAATTAATTGTTCCCTTAGTTTCGAAAGGCTCCTTTCGCCACAACTGCAAAATTCTTGCCATATCAGGAACTTGCGAGGAAATCTTGATTCTTCTTTACACTTAATTTTTCCGCCTACATTCCTCCGCGAGTCTGCAGTGCAAAATTCCTGACCTGAAGACTGCGATAAGTCCGCCAAAACGTACGTCTCGTCGTCTATGATGCAGCAATTGAATTTTTCGAATAAATCTTTTTTGAGTTTTTTGGCACGCTGTTCTGCTTCCGTGTTCTTTACAGCACACCTATCTGGAACTTTCTGCACCTTGAATGTCTCGAGACCGTCGACTTTTTTGGCTTTGCGTACAAAAAAATTCAGAGCATTCCACTTTCTGAGCCAGGATTTTTCTTCAGCATTGTGACGATTTTCTTTGCCTTCTTTTGGTCACAGATGCCCTTCTTTCTTCCAGAACTTGTGTTCCGAGTAACGTTCAAGTCTTCGTTAAACTTCTGTAAGACTTAAGACACTGTTTTCAGGCAAATCTTTAGCTCTCCAGCAATTTTTTTAAATGTCCACAGAGGGTGGGCTTTAAAGATTTTCACTATATTTTTGCCTTTCCAATTCGCTTGACATTTTGAAATGCGTAATTTTCTGCTATTCATTTCAAAGCCAAAAAAACTTTCAAATTGAGTGTTTTTTAAAGTTATTGTGAAAAATGTAGCGGACTATTTTTTCAAACGCATTCCTTAGTTGTTCCTTTTTTAATTATTCAACGTATGGTAATGACCTTCTTTGGTGCTGCTTCGCCACTGTGTTAAATGTTATTAAGCCTTTGGTGTAGAGTAATGATTTTATATTTCGTTCCCAGTCATAAATCGACCCAAAAAGTCTTTCTGGCTTAGTTCTCACGTCGAAACAATCCCTTCAAATTCGCACACTGAATTAAACGCCAATTGTCAGCAATCACTGCAAGTATCTTGTACCCAAAAGATTTTCTAATATATTATGCATCTTATCAGTTGACGTGCCCATAGTCTCAACAATTTCATGCACATTTCATTTCCGATCATTCATGAGTTTTTGATGGGTAAACAATCATACGTTCGGGGGGGGTAAAAATTTATTTTACAATACAATCACAAAAACAGAGTAAGATAAAAACGGTGTGAGGTACGATTGTATTGCTGAAAAGATTAGGAAGTGTTTGGAGATAAAATGAAGGCACGATTTCATTAGGAAGCGAATAGCGCTATAAAAACGTTTTGAAAAATGAAAAACGATAGATAAAAAATAAAAAATTAAAAATCTTATATATAAAAAGAATTTATAAATAAACTGTAATGCCAAAATATGCCAAGATAAGTTAACGTACAGTAAAAGTAAAGTTGATTCTCCACGCATAACTTTCCTAAACCCAACGAATTTAAGCAGTTAATAGCTCAAAAGAAGGAGCTTGATCCACTGAGTGTTCTTAGACCTATGTCAACAGCCTACGTTAATTAGAACTCTAGTTATAGAGGTTTGAGAGAAGAAAATATTGAAAAAAAAATCTTGAATGCAAAGTTTATTCATAAATTCTTTTAATATATAAGATAATGCTGCGGAGCAGTAGGGGTCCTCTAGTAATAAATGAAAAATAAAAAATGAAAATTGAAAATGAAAAATAAAAAGTGAAAAAATAAAAAAGGAAAAATTAAAAATAAAAAATTAAAATCGGAAAATGAAAAATTAAAAATTAACCAGTTGAAATAAAAAATAATAAATATTTTTATATTAGCAGAGGCCCTGCAGCTGTTTGCTATAAGTGATACATAGATGACGCTTTCTGTTTGATTTTAAAAAGTGCCATGAAAAATCTTTAATTATTAGATGTTTACACATCTCATATGATTTTTTTTTTTTTTTTCATAATTTCTGGCAAAGAACTCAGTTCAAATTCACCTTTGCAAAATTTTATTGTTGCTTAAGAACGTGCAGAGTACCAATAAACTTCGATCATTTCCACTTTATTTTCAGCGTTAGTGTTAGAACACAATAAAGACGGCTCATTTATTTCCGTACAGTTTGACATTTAAAATCCGACGAGCAGACCCATCAGTGAGAAAAAATTAGTTTTTATTTTTAGAATGGATTTTCTTTTATTCACAATTTCACAAATTGTACATTTCTTTAATGTAAACAAATTCACTGAATTCCGTATTGCATCACGATTTCGCTTGAGAAATAGTGTTGTAAGAAAATCAGGAAGTGGTCGTCCACGAAAAACTACCGCAGCCAAGACCGTCAGATGATGAAATTGCTTAAAACCGGCCCACAAATGGCGATAGTGAACGACGTTAGTTTCACAAATATGTATATTGGTGCCTCGGCTCGCAGCGTCGATTAAATGCAGCAAATTCTCTTGTTATTCATTTCAATTTATTTAGCACCGATGCACAGTCGTCAAAAGCGCTCAAAATTAATTTTTTTTTTTTATAATTCTTTTAATTTTTTTGCAGTTATCGACAGATAATACATTAGATAAGACGTTTTGAGCATTTTCTGGGTTGTAGAATATCTATTTTTTATGCTATAATGGACCAAAGTTTTTTTAAAAAAATTTCAAACTAAAAAATCGGAATTTTTTATACTCGGAAACCTACTTTTTTCGATGATTTTGTTTTAGAACTTTACAGTTATAAAAAATATATATTGTTTTTAATCACATCATGTAATTTCTTGGGCATTTGAGTGACTATTTCATATAATTTTTAAGTGGCAAAAAAAATAGGTTTAAAAAAAAATGAAATTGACCTATTTGCATAAGCTGCCAAAAAAAAAAATAGCGGCTCTCAACCGTTTAGCTATAAACGGTATTTAATACAACTAAGGGTCCTAAACAAAATATGTTTTTACTTCAGTGCAATATTATGGAACTTTTAATGTAGAGCATTTTTAAGGAACCCTATTTATAAGAGTATTTTAAAAAAATTCATACGATCTCAATAGGAAAGTTTTTCAAACGGTTTAAAAAGTTCTTCATGCACTTCACAATTGTGATAGAGCATGAAATAAACGGACCACTATTTTGGTTCTTTGGGCGGAACCCCCAATTTTTGGGAGATATAAGGCATACGAAAATGGATGTTTTTCGTTTTTTAACTTTTTGTACACAACTTTTAAATGAATATGTGCATACTGTATATAAAATGAAAGATATTTGAAAGGGCTATCGATCCGTTTTAGTGCCTGCACGTACATAACAAATTTTAAATTTTGGTGAAAAAATTAGGTTAATTTTAAGTGCATTTATATATATATATATATATATGGGCAACTTCAAATATTTACGGCACCTAGACAATTTTTTTTTTTTTAAGTTTTTTTTTGTCTGACATCAATGTCGATATGCGTGTGTATCAACCGATATTTGAGCATGTGAAATCCGTTCGTGTTAATCATTTTTATTAAACGGCGCAAATTTTACGGCGGTTTAAAGTTAAAAATTAAAAAAATATATTAAAATTACAGTTTTTGTTACAATTGAAAAAGGATAACGGTTGTGGATAATACCCCTTAAGGGCTTTCTTAGCATACTAAAATATTTGTAAAAGCTTCAATACTTTTTAAAAAAACACTGAAAAAAAATAAACAAAATTTTTTTTTTTGATCGTGTATGCATATAAAAATTTATTTAAAATTGTTAAAGATTTTACAAAATTACGGCTAGTATGAGACATAATTTGCAATATTTTGGGTAAAAACTATTTGCTTATCGCTAATGGTTTAAGAGATATAGCCATTTAAACCTTACCACTCATGATTTTTTTACCAAATTATATATTAAGATCAGTAATACCTTTAAAATTGTTAGTTTTTTCTGAGTTTAGTATAGTATTAATATATTTTTCAATACTTACTGAGATATTTATTCTTATCCCATAACATTTTTTTTAATGTTTCGAACAAAATAAAATACCAAAAAGACTATTTCAATTATTATTTATTAATTTTTTTTATTTAAAATAGTAAATGTGTTACAAATTAAGATATAGCATCAAGATCTATCAAATACTGCAGTTTTTAATATGAAGAGTAATAATTATATAATTAAAAATATTTCAACATAAAAGGTAAAAAATCATAAAAGTACATACTTAATTAGTAACTAAATAATATGCAACGTAAGTTAATTAATTAAGTAACAGATAGTAACTATTTTTTTCGTTGTCTTTTAATTTTTATTTCGGCAATTGGATTATAATTATCAGGGCTTAGATTGTAATGATAACAAGGTAGTTCTTTATAACATATATTGCATGACAAGTAGTTAATAAATAATTTATTACTTTGGTTATTGCACCAAATGACTTGATGGATCTTCATTGAGTTCGGTGCAGGCTTTATGTCAATTTTTAAAAGTTCATCATAGTATATTATATCATTTTCGTGTACTAAGTAGCCATTCACGTTCGATTTGGTTATTAAATCGAAAATATCTTGTGCAGAGATAATATCTCTTCCGTGTAATACAGCTCGATCACATAATCCTTTCACGGTGCCTCCTATACCATCTGCAATACTTTTACCATGGCCCGAAGTTGAAAAATTCCATGTTGCCTCTTGAAGTTTTAAAATTGTGCAATGATGAAATAAGAGATAAAAATTATATTTATTTTTATATTGGGTTGCAGGGCCATCGCTTTGAAAATGAATTATTTTGACACGAGGTACATGCTCTTTAATAAGATTTAGCACTGGTTTTATATGGGCCCAAATGGATGCTGCATCGTGGCGTAGGCACTCAGAAACAGTACAAAAAGAAACACACTTTATAGTGTTTTCTAAAGGTTCGCGGAAAAAAAATGCACCGGTATGTAAAGATACTTGTTTTTTTGACGCTCCGAAGTGTACGCTCTGAATTTCGGTTGCATATTTACACAAGTAATTCTCCGAAAAATCGACGACTACAAGAACTTCACCTTCCTTTAAAGTGTTTTTTAAATTTTGGACGAATTTCAATTGGTGGTCTGTATCATGAACAT
This sequence comes from Cordilura impudica, assembly GCA_963682025.1. Classification (NCBI taxonomy): domain Eukaryota; kingdom Metazoa; phylum Arthropoda; class Insecta; order Diptera; family Scathophagidae; genus Cordilura; species Cordilura impudica. The sequence goes on along the minus strand of OY821518.1, from coordinate 33,530,093 downwards.
GCTTTAAATAAAAAGGTGTTTGGGTATTTAGTAACACAACTAACTCGTTAACATTGCATTTTATAGCTTCTTTTGACGTGACTTTTACGTGGTATATTAAGCCTTTAGCACCCTTTCGGTCAATTGTTTTCTGACACCACTTATAGTAAAAAGTCTCTTCTAGACCAATTTCAGCCTCAGGAATTGCTTTTTTATTGCAAACTTTGCATTCTCTATACATACAAGATTTCGAATCTAAGTTACATGCTACCATTGAAATAAAGTTATGTGAGCTAGATTAAGATAAAACCTTTAATCGGTACAACTTTTGCAGCATTAAATCAAAGTTAGTGTGTGTTTTACACAAACATGTATTTCGAGCAGACATCTTACTTTTAATTATCCAAAAGGGCTTGTATTTAGCAAAAGTATTAAAGGATATTTTGAGTTTAGTTTCTTTGCAAAACTTTTGGTGCAGATTAGTAAGAGTATCTTGAAGAAATCGTTTTCGAAATACTTTACCATTTTTCCTTATAATATCCCTTTTTCCCGGACATATACCAGAGATTTGATCTTTTTGTAAAAACTGTTCAATTAAATGTTTTATTGTGTTCTTCTTACAACCTCTATTTTCTTGGAGAGATTTAAAATTTATATTTTTATTTTGTTGATAACGATTAACTATGTGATATAAAATTTTACGGCTTTTATATTTCTTTAACACTTTTCCAGAAATGATTTTGGAGTACATAGATTTTTCTTTATGAGTTACTATATTTTGTTTATTTTTAACCAATTGTTTTTCTAAAACCTCACAAAACATTAGTCGCTTTTTCACCGCACTGTGTCCTTGTTTCATAATTTTTTTTACATTTTTTTCGGGAGTGGTTTCAATTGGTTTTGATATTCTCTTAAATTTTTGTTTCCAATACCTTACGCGAGTTTTATTATCCTCAATAGTTTTTCTCATCTGTTCAATTTTTCTTCTTAATGCAGATTCCCGAGCTAGCGAACGTTTAAGCGCTTTTCGAACCCGGTTTGTTACCTTCAAACATTCAAAAGATTTTCCACATTCTTTGCAATTAAAATTGTTCTGCAAATTAGAAGCTGCAACTGACGCTTCTTTAGTTAAATCTTGGCCTTCAGTGATAGATTCTAATCCTTTTTCAATTTTTTTTAATCCGCAATTTTTTGTTTTGATGGCATTGTTTTTATTATTATTATTATTATTGTTATTTAAAACCGAATACCTAACTGACTTTCTTACACCAGTTTGCGATTTGTTTGCTGTTTTTTTTTTTTTGCTTTTTATTTTTTCAGATTGGCGATATTCGCGTCTTTTATCGGTTAATTTGTTTCGCTTCTCAGTTTTCTTTTTACGAATTTCACGTTTTTTTAATGTGTAATCTGAAACCATATTACTAATTTTTATTCACAACTGTTCACGCACATAAATAAAATAAACTGAATTGAAACTCAAATATTAATTCTTTGAAGCATTCAGCAAAGGCTACTGTGATCATAGAGTTTTTATAATAAAGCAAGTGCTTTAAGATGTCATTGCATCGGTGGTAATTTGACGGTTTTCGCGGTAGTATATTTCAATTGTTTTGTTGAAATTTGTTAAGGTGGCCCTGGTGAATATTGTTTAAAAATATAGTCTCTAGGGTTTAAAAAAACGCGTTTTTTTTTTGCAAATATTAATATTGGAACGATTATAAAATACTTGTTGGGATTCTGGGTTACTTATTAACCCGAATTCAAAAATAATTCTTTTAAATGTTCAAAATCAAATATTTCATACTAGGATGCTTTTTGAGGTTAGCAACATTTTGTTTCCGCCATAAAATTTTAAATCCTTAAAATTTTTTGGTGCGTTTTCGATTTTAGTATCAAGCTCAGTAAAGTCTTCCATTCTATGTACGTTTGAGCAGAATTGATACAGCGCTTTAGTTGTCACAAAGCGAAATGTGTTTGGAAAAAACTGTCGCTGCACGCGCCAGGATTGTAAAAAAATTATTTTTTTTGCACTTTATCGGTTTAGTCCGTCGCGAAGAATCTATTTAGATATCTAATCATGTTCCTATTCCATGTTTTTATATAAAAAAAAGTTTAAAAAAATTGTTTTTTTGCAAAAATTTTCAAAAGTTCATAAAATTTTTGCGTTTAAAAATTTTAAAGTGCGTTTTCGCCTCGGAGGTGCACTTTAGGAAGTTACTCACATCACGCAATACACTAGCCAACTTAAAAAACAATTCAGATTGTCAGACGCAAAAAAGATACATTTTCAAAAAATTTACGCTAATTTCTTTTAAGTTTGTGATGTCCGTGATACGTTATTTGTGCACTGACACCAACTTGATATACCTCAAACTTTACAAAATTACGCCGTTATTTCAATTCTGCACTTAAAGCTCATTTTTATTAAACGGCGCAAAAACCCTATGTAAAATCTTCAAAAAGTTTAAGATTCCGAAAATTTTGGTTTCACTTGTAAACCACCATGCAAATTTTCACTCAGCAGCGATATCAAAAAAAATTTTTTAATGGATATATCCTCCAAGTTTAGTGACTATATTTTGTATTGGTTTGGATCTGAAAGCTAAAAACTGTTACAAAGAAAACGGGATGAATGAAAAAACTCTTGCAAGTTTCAAGTCGTTTTTTTAATTTTTCGAATTTTAATTGACCACCAATTCTTAAGGTGAAGACTTTTCAACGTAAAACTTTGCACGTCATATTCTTCAAGTATAGTCATCCAAACCCTGTACAACGTTTTATTCAATTCATAAAACTTAACGAAATAAGAGGCATAGTATGTCGGTTTCAGCAGGTGCTCAAAAAATTTGAAATAACTCATATATATATATAATATATAATATTAATGCTTAAACTAGGCACTATAAATTTGAAATTAACTAAATTATTTTTACAAAATTTAAAATGTGCCATGTACGTGCATACAATTTTTTGTATACAAATTTTTAAGTTAATTATTAGTTATTATCATACAAATATAATGATATGATAAATGGTTATCTTATCCATCGAGCTGATATTATTAACCATTTGGAAGTTGCAATTGGTTCATTATCTGAAGAAGCTCAAGTGGCATCCAACAAAATTTTTAGATCTGCAAGGCTAAATAATAGCAGAAATTTATCAAGAAAATTAAATAATGAAGACGTATTTCACTACCTTTTAATATCCTCAGATCCGTTAATAAGTAGTATTAGAATTAAGAAAGAGAAAAATAACAGCGAGTTGCTTCCAGAGGCCTTAGAATTAGTTGTTTAGTTTATATTAGTTTAGTTTGGTTTAGTTAAAAAAAAAGCTGTTATCTATACAAATATGAAATAAATTTAGTTTAAATATGTTGTTTAATGTGTTAGTTATTTTTAAAAAAAATCTCATAAGTGTTTTAGGATTCACCCATTTTTAATTTTTAAAATCTGATATCAGGTTCGTGTTCAGCGGCCCCAAAAACCCCCGAGTACCAAGTTTTAAGCCAATCCTAGCATAAAGAAAAAATTTTTCCGCCATATTGGATCCGCTATTTTTAATTTTAAAAATGTGATATCAGATTCGTGTTCAGTGGCCCTAAAAATCTCCGAGTACCCTGTTTCAAAAGTTTCGGTGAAGAAATAAAAAAGTTATAAATTTTTAATCGCTTTTGACCATTGTGCGATGGAATAAATTTCGTATGTAGCCCATTCTCCTAGGTATCAGTTACCAACAGCCAAACATGGCGAAGGATCAATTATGGTATGGATTAAGAAGTGATATGTTTAATATGGCACCTATATATATGCCATATCCATAATATTAATAGGCTAGGCGATTTCTTGTGACCGATGTTTTGTTCTACCGTTTTATCCCAATTTTGACCAAACGTATATTATTTGAAAGGTATTTCTTTTTAGCCGTTTTGTAGATTTAGAGATTTTTAAATTTTTTCCTTTATTCTGAGTAAATTGCATTTAAAGTTGCTACTAACACATATATAAAGTTATACATATGCTATGTGTGTTTTATTAAAATTGTTAATGTGTTTGTTAATGAATCTGTTATCTTCATTCACAATAAAAATAAACCATAAAAGTGTTGGTTTCTGAATTGGCTAAGTCGCCTAGAAATTGCACTCTAATTTCGAGCGCTGGAATCTGCTAGTATTTATAAGTGCGTTCTCCCGTGTCGGCGTCGGTCCTCTGATCAAAAATGAAGGCATTTGAACGAAAATAAATATTTCGAATTTATTGAAAACACATGTATCCCCCATATTCGAACAAAAATAGCAACTGATGGTATATTTCAACATGAAAACGATCTCAAGCACTTCAGTCCCTTAGCTTACATTTAAGCGAGAATGATGTGCATGTTTTGTATTAGCCATCACAATCCTCTGATCTCAACCTATAGGAAACATAAGGGAGCTTGTAGATTGGGAAGCTTAAAGAAAAATCCGTCTATTGTAATCCTATCCACTCTTTTGTCATTCATACAGGGTGGATCAATAAGTCCGTGACTTTTAGAATGAAACACAGTTTTGATAGATGGTCTTGAGTTTCTATATTTATATTATCTATATTATCTTTTTTTAGAGCTGCTTATACTTTATATTTATATGCATATAGTCAACATGGAAAAAAAAAATTATTTTTCAACATAATCTCCTTTTAGCTCAATACTCTTAATCCAACGTTTCTCCAATTTTTGTATCCCTTCCAAAAAATAGGATTTTTCGAGGTCCATAAAATAGGCATTTGTTTGATCAATAATTTCATCGTTGGAGCTAAATCTCTTTCCACTGAGCCATTTCTTTAGGTTTGGAAATAGGAAATAGTCACGGGGGTTAGATCCGGAGAATATGGGGGATGAGGTACCAATTCGTAGCCCAATTCGTGGAATTTTGCAATTCCTTTGAAGTTGTCACACGATTACGTTTATGGACAATTGAGAGCAAACGCGGCACCCATCTTGCAGGCAGCTTTCTTAAACCCAACTGATAATTTAAAATTGAAACCACACTGCTATATGAAATGCCTATGGCATCAACAATCTCGCGCACTTTTACTCTTCGATCGGTCAATACCAAATCGTGAATTTTTTCGACATTATCGGGTGTATTGAACTCAATTGGCCGTCCAGAACGTTCAGCGTTTGTGCGACCACAACGAAAGTCAGTAAACCACTTTTTTACCATTGAAATCGATGGTGCAGAGTCCCCATAGTATTTATCAAGCTTTTCCTTGGTTTGGTTGACGGTTTTTTTTTTTTTTTTTTTTTTGCAAAAAATTGTGTTTAATGAGCACTCGAAATTCAAAAAAAAAACACGAGGTTATATGTTTTGAACAGCTGTTAAACGCAAAGTAAATGACAGAATTTGCTCAAAATTTTACAGTAGCCTATTAAGAGGTGGTACTTGATGGGAGCAGTGTTGCAGTTCATATAACTACGAGGGAAATACGAAAAGTCACGGACTTATTGGTCCGCCCTCGTATTCTTTCTATGAAAGCCCAAGCCTTAGGAAGATTGGGGGCGTGAGGCAATATATAAATGACACAATCAATCAAGACCTTTTGACAATCTCTGAGTGGGGTGGAGTGCATAGGATCGATTTGTTCGTGAGGCACAATTTTGTTGATTGTAGATATTGAAGGATCAGACGCTGTTGATGTTCTGGCCATGAAAACCCCACGTGTTGTCTTTTGGAATAAACACATTTTTCAATTAACGAAAGAAGCCTTCCAGTGCCTAAGATTCTGAAATCGGTATAAGAATTACTTCACCGCATCTGATATCCTTACAATTTGTACAACCCATATCCGATCAAAAATGGAATAGGCACAATTCCCATATATGGGCTTTACAGACTATTTTGAAGCTTCTGAAACGTGTACAAAGGAGGGCATTGGTGCTTCTTATCAACGACAGTAGGGCAACCAACTCTGTATTACAGAAATTACAATGATGAACCCATGTTGTTCTACGCATACCTCGCTCATCTAGTGGATCTCAGCCATTTGCAATCTATACCGTTTATTACCCACACAACCCGTATGTGGAATAAACTTCCCGCTGAGGTCTTTCCGGGCACATAAAATATAGATCAATTTAAGTCAAATATCCACAAGTGCTACTCCCTCTTTCCTCCTACCCATAACATGTTTTCCTAATGCCAGCACAGTGCACTGCATTAATAGCGGACGTCCCCTGAGTGTTGATGTATATTTAAAAAAAAAAAAATAATTATTAGAATCAATCTTGATATCAGAATGGAACAAAATATCCCTCAACCCTTTGTCTAGCTCAATTTTATTTTTGAAAATTTTAAACTAAAGAACTTTAGAAATTAAATGTCCTAATCCCTGAGACAAATAACACATGAATAAAAAAACCTCCATTCACCGTCTCATTTGCGGGTGATGATCGCGCAGCGCAATCAATCAAAAAAGGAACGTGTCTTACGTATCTGGTTGAAATAAATGCTATTTTTTTTAATTGTTTACGGTAGACGTGATAAAATTGAATGTTGCTTGTATGGATAGAAAGAGTTTTTTGTCATTAAAAATGACTTTTAAATAGCGGTAAATTGGAAGGCATAAGAGCTCAAAATTTATGATGTTGCGACCATCAAGCGTTAAAGAGGCTTCAATTTTCAAGGAATCTTCAGATTAACCTGGCGGGTTGCACTGTAAAGTATGATTTTTGTTGTTTGGTCTATGGGCGTAGGGGCGTGGCACTGCAACAATAGATATCTGCTAAAACTATCGTGCTTTACTTTTATCCGATACTGTGTATCAAAATTTTGATGAAATATAAAAACCAGATGTGTTCTTAGGGCCAGCAACACAGACCGGATCCAGCTAGTAATAAATATTGGCCACACTACAAAATATTAGTTTTAAGTACAGTTTAATAAGAAATGACAATTTAATTTTAACAAACATATTTAAATGCTGGCAGTTGCCTCTTTTTGTAATACTACAAAAGTTATACACTTTAAATGGCAGCTGCTTTGAATTTTGACAGGTGTCATGTGAAAAGTTGAGCTTAGAAAAAACATTAGTATTTATAATATAGAAATGTCACATTTTGACCACGCCAGGAACTTATCACTCAGGTACTATAAAATCCCGAAACTAATCGTTTCATACAATATTAAGCACGACTTTGAACACAGAATAACATAGAAATGAACCAGTTCAAATACTCGTTCTGTATTAACATAAACCTTCAACATCAAAATAAATATTTTTAAGAGAATTCTTACTTTTCTTTACACAAAAACAAACAGCAGTAAAACAACTCCAAACTGATCTGGCACATGATACAAAAAACAAAAAAAAAAAAAAAAAATACAACAATAATAATAAAGGTAAAGCAACGCTCAAAGTCGCGCCATTTGGTCGCCAAACTTTTCAATAGTGTGGAGTTAAGTGTAAGGAAGAGGATAGCTGAATGAAAACTTCAACTTCATACAAAAGGGACTTCCACCAATATAAGGAAGCTTTAAAGAAACCATAAACCAGAGATCATAAAGTTTGATGCCTGCAACGAAAATGAGAATAGCAAGAAGCAAAAAAAAAAAATATTGAAAGCTTAACATTTAAACAAAGATGGCCAGGAGATTCCCAAGAATATAAAGGAAACCTTAAAAAAATATTAAACTAAAACCGCTTCGTACCAGATTCATTGCCAAGCTTAAGCCATGAATGTCAAAACAATGTAGTTTGTCGCTTGTGTCTTAACAACATTGGCGATCATATAAGACTTGTTTGTGGTTGGCAGTTTTTTGAAAGGCTTTATATCTTTTAAAGGAAAATATTGTATTAAAAAAAAAAATTCATAAAAATTAGCTTCCTTCAAATCTAGCGAAATCTTTTCTAAAGATATTAAATTTTTCTAAGATTTTTTTATTTCAATACATAAAACACTCATTAATTTTGAAGTTTCTTGAATGCTATAATAAATTTAATCATAAAAAAAAGTGGATCCTATTAAAAATTATGCGTATTTTATGTCGGTCGCTTGTGTCTGCTTTTTTTGGTGTGATCAAATAAATTATGACACAGTCGTAAAGAAAAAAACAAGAAGAAATCCCCATAAAAAAATAAAGAATCAACGCAGGTGAGATTGTTTTTTTTTACGTTTGGCACAAAAACTAAATATAACCGAAATGAAAAGCCACAAAAAAAGTAACAGAGGACGACGACTTTTGTTAATGCTAAGGCATATTCATTGTAATCTGAAAATTATCATGAATTTTATTCAAGTTGTAAGGCTTTGTTTGATCACTCTAACAAGGAAGATGTTACGGCGCACAGTGGCGCTCGTAGAGCAAACGAGGTTGCAAAAATCAAAATTTTCATGTGCTCCGACGAAGTTTTGAATAAACCCATGTTATAGGAAACTTTTCAACGATTTCAAATATACTATTAATAATATCACATTTTTAGTTTAGAAGACATAACCGTTCAAAGTTGACCGACTTTCGGTTTTCAAAAAAACACACAATTTTTAGTCAATTTGTTGCGATTTCAGGTGTAATATCACGAAAAATAGGTAACGAATCGCCTTATTTTTTGTTTGTATTGATTGATGTATTTATTAAATGTATAATGATAAAAAAAAAATTAACTGTTTGCTTTGTGTTTCTCCTGGTAAATCACTATTTAAAAACTATCCGTTTTTTCACTATTTTTCAACTCTGACGGAAAATAAAAAAAATTTATATTTTTCTATATTTGCAAAACATGTTCTTTGATTATTACTTTACATAATTCAAAAGGTTTTATCTGCCCGTACGTACCCGTTTGGCTTCTAGAGGTAAAAAAGGTTAAAAAGACATGGTTGCAGAAATTGTACGGCGTGCATCCCTTACATGTTTTGACTGACAGTAGTTTGATCTAATAATTTGAAAATTGCATTTTAAGTCGGTTGTCTACCTGTGAGCCTCTGCCAAAGTCTATCCCAATATTCTGTTACAGACACAGGATGCACAAAAAACTACTCATTGAAATTCGCAGGTACGCACCTCACTTAAAAATTACTTTGGAGTACAACTAAAAGTTGGCGCAACAAGTACTGAAACCACGGCGTTAAACAATTTAAGTACTGAAAACATGGCGTTGAACAATTTAAAATTTTTTGAACTGTTTAGAAGGTCAACCACAACAAAGTTTTTCACGGATGCTGCATTAGAAGAACTTGATAGCTTATACGGAAATATTGAGAGAAGCGAAATTATAAAAAATAATTTTTATCTGATATATGCAAATATTAAGGCAAAATGGGTGAAATCTAATCGAACCATTCAGAACTTCAACTCCAAATACGAGGACTGGCTTAATGAAGACACCATCCTCGATATATTGGCAGTAGATAAACCCACCACATCAACCAGAGGAGCAAAAGGAAGGCAAAAAAAAAAAGTATTGAGGAGTGTTCAATTTTCACAAGAAAGAGGAAACTTGCCGATGCCACCAATGACTTGACCACGAAGCATTTATCGGACGCGCTGTCTATTAAATATACAAAGGATAGTGAAAGAGTTAGGTCGCAGATTACAAAATCTGTTGCTGATGCAAGCCCACTGCGACTAAGGAAAGCATTCCCACGCCCACATTAAAAAGTATGGTTCCGAAGAAGCCTTGGCCTTGTTTATGGACTTACAACTTTCCAAAGAAAAATATGAGATACTACGGGCATCCTTGATGCGACACGGGGCTGACGTTTTACCAGGATACAAGCATATTACGCAAGCCAAAATAAATTCACGACCACTGCATACGGAGTTTACGAAAGTCTCTGTGAAAGCCAATCTGCAGGATCTCATGGGCCATACAGCAAAACGGTTGTTGGAGAGTCTTCCTGAAAATGAGGTGAAAATTATTCCTGAGAAACTGACATTGATCAGCAAATGGGGCTGCGATGGATCATCCGGACAAAGCGTTTATAAGCAAAGGATATCTTCCGATGACGCTACAATATCGGACGGAAATATGTTTATGGCATCTGTTGTTCCTTTGCGGCTAAAATCTGATGTTTCCCTACACCGAAAAAATCCACGTCCGTCATCAGTGCATTATTACCGACCAATAATGTTTCAGTTTGCAAGGGAATCGGCAGAACTCATAGAGACCACGGTGAAGGACATTGAAGAACAAATAAGCAAGATTAAGCCTACAAAGCTGCAAATTGGAGAAGGAAAATATATTGAATGCAATTACGAGTTCCACTTGACCATGGTTGACGGAAAAGTCGTAAACGAACAGGAACAACCTCAACATTTTCATGCCCGATTTGCAAAAAGAGTCAGAGGAACTTTTGTAATTTAAACGATTCTACAAACGAGGAGAATTACGAATATGGAATGTCACCATTGCACGCAAGGATAAGGTGTATGGAGTTCTTGCTAAAACTGGCGTATACCCTACCACAATAGGAGGAAAACTTCGATGAAAATACATCAATAAAGGATAAGGAAAAGATCAGAAAGAAGCAAATACAGGATGCTTTTTTTAAACAAGTTGGACTAAAAGTAGACTGTTCCAAGCACGGATACGGTAACTCAAACGATGGAAACACTTCTAGGAGATTTTTTGAAAATGATGAGGCAGTAACTAGAATCACTGGAATTGACAATCAAATCGTGAAAAGATTGGGAACGATCGTGAATGTTTTAAACTGCAAAGAAAATGTCAATTCTACAAAATATGGAGAATATGCATCGAAAACTGCATCTCTTTTAGCAGAAATGTATCCACAGAAGAAGTTGACCCCGACCGTCCATAAAATATTGGCGCATGGCAAAGATATAATTGAGTACCAGTCTTTGCCAATTGGAGAACTTTCTGAAGAAGCACAGGAGTCTCTTAACAAATTTTATAAAAAATATAGATTGCAGAACACATTCAAAGCATCAAGGGTAAGGCAAAATGAGGACCTCTTCAACATGTTGGCAGCATCTTCCGATCCACTTGTTTCTTCCCTGCGGCGTGTGAAGTCACGAATACAGTTAGAAAATAATTATAGTTTAGAAATGATTAGTCTTTTAGATATACCTTCTCTTACGAATTGTGATGAATATTTTACAGAAAATTCAAAAAATAAATTTAAAAAAGAAGTAATTTTTTTTTAATTTGTTGGGTAATAATTTAAAACATAAAACTCTAAAGAAAAAACATAAAAACAATCTAAAAATGTAAAAATAATTTTTTTTAGTTACCATAAAATTGATTTTTCTACAAATTTTAAATTTGATAACCCATAAGTAGGCCCTTACAAAACGTAGCACCCTTTCCAAACGCTCATTTCATAGGCTGAACAGTTATCTATCATATTCTGTTTAAACTGTTCAATTATGTTATTCGGTTCAAAAGATATGATTTTACCAACGAAAACACTCAAATGGCGCCACTGTGCGGCGTATGCATATGCTATGCTATACAACACAAAATATGTAAATACGATATGCTATACCATTATTCAATTAGGTCCAACTAATTGAATAAAGAAAATGAGCATAGACCAAATTTGAGTGGCATTGTTAATAATTTTTTTGCCTTTTGGGGACTAGGTCGAAAAATAGACCAATCCTGATCTATCTTTGTTTTTTGATAAATTTAAGTGAAGATCGGGAATCAGCTTCATATGGGGCTATTACTAAGAATTGTCCTAAAGGGATTATCTTTGAACTACTGATAAATGGATGTAATAAACATACGCGAACCCAGTTCGACCGAGGTGTATATGATAACTTGGACATACTGGCAATTTAAAACGATGTCATAAGGGTCATTTGTATAGGGACTGGGGACTGAATATGAACTGATTTTCACCAATTTCAAATGCGTTCATAGTATAGCTGGTAAAAGCTTACATACTAAATTTTATCAAAATATATTCATATTTGCATGGTTTATATGGACACACAGACGGAAGGACGGACGGATATCGCTCAGAAAGTGATTTTGAGTCGATCGGAATAATAAAAGATGGGTCAAATATGTTTGGTAGCTACAAACATCCGTACAAAGTCATCATACCCTGACCCCATAGTGGTATAGGGTATAACAATAAGTGAACAGTACTTTTATTAGCTGCCCAATCTCATCTTCAGGGGGTATAAAAAGGTACCAATAATCATAGATTTCTAGTTTTCTGCAGATTTTTAACATTTGATTCAAAGAAACCAGGAAAATTTTGGCATACGCCCGTATAAGATCCAGCTGGGACAGGAATTAAAGTCATGAGATCATAACTTGCGTCGGCCATTCTCTGATTGGGCTCTAGAACAGTTGGAAACTGAACCGATATTTTATCGCAAAATTGTATTCAGCGATAAAATTGCCGCATATAAAGTGAGACCAATCCACAACAGATCATACAGACTCCATTACATCAAGAGAAATGCACCGTTCGGTGCGGTTTACACGCTCGCGGCGTCATCGGACCTTTTTTCTACAAAAATTGAGCCGGAGCTCGCATTACGGTCAATGGTGGTGAGTAGGTAGCGAGCTCGCCTATCATGCGGGGGTCGTGGGTTCGATTCCCACCAGAGGCTTTGGTCTGTCGCTGCAAAAAAAAATAAAAATAAAAAAAAATGAACACACTACTCCCTCTTTCCTCTTTCCTATATCTATATATATATCTTTCCTGAGATCAACACAATGCACTGCATCTGTAGGGGGCATCCCCTGAGTGGAGATAGTAACCACATCATGATCAACGATTTTTTTTTTTTTTTTTTCGATAATATGGATGACATTGATCCGGGCGAGACGTAGTTTCAACAGGATGGCGCTACGTGTCATACGGCGACCACAACCGTCGACTCATTGAAATCGAAGTGAATTCGAGAAATGAACCTGTCAATTGGCCTCCAATTAGATTTGATTAAGAAGGCTCTACGCACTGCGACCAATTTGATCTGTTGTGCAGACCCTGGTTTTCCTAGAGATCAAGGCTCCTTAAAAAGCCAATTACCCTGTTTGGCATGAGATACCATATGTCCTGGGGGGATACAAGTGCAAAGGTTCTTTTGCCACTTAATTTTGGATATTCGCAGAGAATGCATTCTGCTCTTTCCACCTGCTGTTCGCAGAACTTACATGTGTCTGTAACAGACTGACCTTTCATTCGTAGATGATATCTAAATGCAGTGTCCAGTAAAGAATCCCGTCAAGGTCCTTAAGTCCTTCTTATCAAGGGAAATTTATCTTTCCGATTAAACACTGGGTGGAGTTATGAATCTTTTAGCTTGCCGTTGGCCGGCACTTTTGTTCCAGTGTCGGTAACTTTTTCCTTGATGTATCCTACTGTAACACCACAGAATGGTTCCGGACCGATGAAAGGACGACGAAGGTCCCTTGATTGGCTAGACAATCTGACCTTCCGTTGCCCTCGTGTCCTTCGTGTCTCGGAATCCTCCAAAGTCGGGCGATGTGACCCTCAATTATTTCCTGTGGGGCTACATGAAGTCAAAAGTGGTCCAAAATTGGACGTCCAGAATGCGATTCGACAAGAACAGCCGCGATGGCCATATAGCGAAGTCATTTTCAAATGCTAATCCCATGCATTGATTAAAAAATTAAACAATTTTTTTGATTAAAACTTAATTTTTTGTGCTTAAAAAACACACTTTATTTTGGGTTTCTCATAATATTTTCCAAATAACCGTTGATGAATCCATATTTCAAAGGCTTCCAGCTTCTTTATGTGTACTGCTTATACTAGTGAAGTAATTAAAGTGGAAAACCAGAATAAGCAATAAAATATTGGACAGCTGAATTTAAACGCAGCCGTACAAGGACCGATCAGTTGGTTCAAGTGAGCTTTCTTTCCCAGACATCATATAATTATAATAAGAGACTGAAAGTGCGTGCGATTGGTAAAACTATGGACATTTCAATTTGATCATGAGGAACCAAGATGGGTACCACGACTGTCGACAATTGACCATAAGTACAATCTTTTGTAAGTTTCAAATGAATGTTGAGAAATGTTTAAACGAATCCAAAAGAGATTTGGCGTCGACTCATAACTGTGTAACAAAGTAGTGGGCTTTTTGCGGCAAAGACATTTCGAACGTAGAAAGCAAAATGTGGAAAAAAAAATTTTTTCTATATTTAGGACCGTTCCAAACTTTTTTTTACATAGAACTCATAAATTCATTTTTTCAAATATTGAATTTCTTCTCGGTAAAAACATCCGTTGAAATTATTTAGTATGGCGTAATCGTTTCAATATTTTCCAAAAGGATTTCGAAAACCTTTGTTCAGATTCGCACCATATATATGCAGAAAAGTATTCAGACACTCTGGTGCCAGTGTCTAAAAAATTTTGGCCTATGTTATTTAACAATATCCTCAGCAAAAAAGAATGTGACTCTTATTTGTAAACTAACGTATTCGCTACAAAAATGAACATTGTAGGGTAAACCAAACAACTAACAACTAGAAAATATGTACAAAATATTCTCATTTGATTTCAACTGCAAGATTACTCATGAAATATATGCTCCTACTTTACTATTTCCTCGTCATATCCCATTCCCTACGGCATCATTATCGCTATGAAATAATCTTCAAAAGAATAGAGAATATCGAAAAGCATAAATTTAGCACAACATGGCTAAATCCTATTAATCATGCCAATATGATTGTAAAAAGGCCGATATTTAAGAAAGATTAAAACTTACTCAGGTGAACCCAATCGAAACTAAAAAAAAAAAAAAAGAATCATAAAACCTCTTTGCATAAAAACCATAACGACAACAGGAAAAAATACTTTGACCACAAATAATAATTCTAAATACATCGGTTGCTCCACCACACAACAACAACAACAACAACAACAACAACAAAAAATATCAGTTAAGGTTTGAGTTTTCATTGAGGAGTCTGTGTACGTTCGTACCAAAACGATTGGTTCTACGTGATTGCGTGTCAAATTGGTTACGTGTTTGAAGCTTGATTTTTTGAGTTTTACTCAAAACAAAAACCTTTTATTTTTGCAATCTTTTTAAATAAAACTAAGAGGAAAAAAATCTTTTTAAGAGCATTATAAAACCATTTAAATAAGTAGTAATAGGTTGGCAATTATTTTTTGGAATTTGGATTAACAATAAAGTAAAAGATTGCGGAATTAAATTGCTAAATGGATTTGATTCTTAAAGAAAGGCTTACGTAACCAACACTTATTATTGTGGGATTTACAATTAAATCTTACAATTTTAAGTCTTTGAGTCATTAGGAAACATATGCTTTTGCTTCATCTAATTAACGATCCGACTCAGGTTCTTTATGAAAATGATAATTAAAGTGAATAACTGTAAGACTTTGGCTGCCTTGGATTCCCATAGGTTGTGAATGATTTCAAGGAGTTTTATCTTAAACAATCTACGATTGAAGTTCGATTTCTTTTGATTTTATTATAAAGGAACTCGCGAAAAATTTAAATGATTCTAAGGTAGTAGTGTGTTACGATTCGTTGAGAAATCCGATATTGAAATTAAAATTCTTAGGTTTTAAAAAAATATCACAATTCTTTAAGAATATTATTGTTAAGAAATTCACGATTCTAGCTGGGTAACCCAATTGAAAGCAAGAGCACTTTAAGGCCAAATGGCCCATGATGGTGCCCTTTGGAAGATGTTTAGGATTATAAAAAGAAAATTAAGGTATAGAATAGAAGATTATCCGCTATATAAGTACCCCGAAGATATATAATTCCTAAATAAACCATCATTATGATTAACTTTAGATTCATAAAAAATCCATTATTAAATCGGTATTCTAAGTCTGTGATTGAGTCTAAACTCTTAATACCTAAAGAAATCCCCTGCATAATTAAGCGATTCTTAAGACTAAGATTTCATAAGAAGCTCACAATTAATTTGGACGTTTTCAATGATTGATTTAATAGTTTTGATTCCTTACTTCTAAGTCCAACGATTAAATTCAATTATTTAAAATCTTAAGATTCCAAAAAAGGATTCTAAAACTTGAATTCTACGATTAAACTGAATGGTTGCTTAAAAACCCCTAAAACCCCAAGGTTCAGAGATGTTGAATTAACCTACATTTGATTTATTAAGGAAGCCAAAATTGAATTGCTTGATTTTAATGCGTTGATTCATTATGATGGGACAAAACGATTCTAACAAATTCCCGATAATGTCTATTCCATTAAATAATTCAGCGGCTTTAATACCTTCGATTCCTTCCGAAAACCCATTCCATTAGACTGCGAATAATTCCAAGGCTTTTATTCCTTAAGAAATCCACGACCGAAATTCCTTATTGTTGTGTACTGGTACTGCCTAAAGATTCCGTAATAATTTCAAAATCAAAATTCGTAATTCTTAGATTTACGTACTTAAGGAATTCGCGATGAGTTTGATGATTTTAAGAAATCCACTATTGAAATTCTTAATTTTAGGTTGTCGGAATTAAGCTGTATTATTCTAAGGAACTGGTGCCTAAAGATTCCCTAAGAAATCCAAAATTTAAATTCGTAATTCTTGGGTTTTGATTCTTAAGAAACTCGAATCAAGTTGTATGATTATAATTCACTCATGCCAAAAGATTGTTTAAGAAATCCACGATTGAATATTCAAATTTTTGGGTTTTGATTCTTAAGGATTAATAATTTGAATGAATCTTAACAATCCTTAAGAAAATCATCATTTAAAATCAATATTCTTTAAAGCTATGATTTTTAAGACTCACGATTGAATCGCATAATTCTATGGTTTTGATTCCTAAAGAAATCAGCATTATGGAGGACTTTGGATTCTTAAATTGGATAATTCCAAGACTTTGATTATAGAAACAACCATTAATACCTAGAGAATTCCACTGCCCAATTAACCGATTCTTGAGCTTAGATTGCTTAAGATTTCATAAAAAACTTACGATAAATTTGGCCTCTTTTAAGTCTTCGATTACTTTAGAAAACCAAAATAGAAAAAAGTAATTTCTTGGCGCTTCGCTTCAATTGTATTGTTCAAAACCTTAGATTCCTCAAGAAAACCAAGATTAAATTGATTTATTCTAAAGCTCTGATTCTATAATAAACCTACGATAAAACTGAACGATAATATAGCTTTGTATCCTTATAAAACGGTATACCTAATACACGATTTGAAGACCTTTGTTTCCGTTAGTAACTTCAGATTTAATTCAAGGCATAAAAGGAGATACTGAATCGTCTCGTCAAATAAAATATCTAATTTCTTAAGAAACCTAAGCCTAAATTAAATGACTATCAGGCTTTGAATCCTTACGATGAAATTCAAAGATTCTAATACTTCTGATTTCTTAAACAATTTTCGATTAAATTAACTTAATTATTTCATAAAGCCGTGTGTCCACTAGCAAGTCACTTGCGGAAGAACTTCTGCAAGTATTTGCTGAAGTGTTTAGACTCAAACCGAAACTTGCGGATGTCCGCTTCCAGAAGTAGTTTGTAGAAGTTATAAAGACGAACTTGGTGCAAGATATTGCAGAAGTGTTTCCACACAATGTGAATACAGCCTGCAGTAGAGTTAGCTTTTTTTACAAAAAGAAGTGTTTGAGTGAGATATTGGGTGCTGTGGCGCGAAGATTCCATGCAACTGAAAAATTTCCTGAGAATGTCTAATAATGATTTTGAATACAGTTAATTCAAATAAGTATTCAAAAGGATACTAAAATGAGACTTTTCGACTTTTGGCTACAGGTAAGAAAAAAACAAGAAAAATATTTTTAATGCATTTTATTTTCATAGGTATATAAAATAAATGCAAATTATGAGCATGTTTGTTTTGTAGGCGATTCCATTCATTCGCTTGTGGATCTGTTTCGAATCCCTGTTTACTTCTTTGTTTACTTCTAGACCAAACTGCGTTCGGAGGTTGTGCAATTTCCTTCTGACCTCTTCTTCGGGCGCGTCTATATCATTGGCTATTACCTTTAAAGCGTTTTAGTTTTATTCTTATAGTCTTTTGAGGACGTGTCCCATAATTCAGGATAACTTTCTTGGTTTTCAATTACCAAATGTGTTTTTACTACTCCAAACGAATTTATTTTTCCCATTTTTCACAATTTGAAAAAAAAAAACTAAAAAAAACAGAACAAAACTGAAAACAGAAGAGAATACCACAAACCATTCACCCGACTTCTTTTGCAAGTCTTCAGAATACTTGCAGTTCACACCAAGTCGTTCAAGTTACTTCTAGCAAGCAGCAAACACGTGTGTCCACATAGAAACCTCTGATTTAATTGATGATAAAATCCAATGACTCTAAGGATTTGATGGCGAAATCAAAACATTTTAAGCCACTGGAGGAATTAAAATCATAAAGAAACGCACGATTAAATTAAATTATTTGAAGACTTTCATTTCTTTATGAACCAATATTTAGATTAGATTATCTTAAGAATTGAATAAAAGAATTTAATTCTTTTAAAAAAAAACCCAGTAAATATTAAAATCTTTGCTTTATAAAAATAAAGCCACAAATTAAATTGAATGCGTTTATTTTTGATAAATTAATATACGCGATTGAATGTTTTGCATTTACTCTCTAATACCTCTAGAAAACCGATATTTGTGTAAAGCATTTGATTGTTTTAGGAATTTTAGGTGGAATTCATTGAATTAAGGCATATAATTACTAAAGTTATCCACAACTGAATTATACCGGTATTATATAACTGAAACTTTACGTTCGTCTAGAAAATATGTATGGAAAAAATATTTTAAACTGTGTGTTTTCTATATAAATTTTGTAGACAAAGTTAACCAACACTCAGGGGATGCCTCCTACCAATGCAGTGCATTGTGTTGGTTTCAGGAAAATAGGTTGTGGGAAGGAGGAGAGAGGGAGTAGTGTTTGTGGATATTTGACTTAAATTTTATTAGATCATAACTGTCAGGAAAGGTCTCTGCGGGGAGTTTATTCCACACGGGTAGTTCGACTGATAAACGAATTCTCTCTGTAATGCGTTGTGCGGTCAACTGGGCAAGAGACTACAAACGGATGTGATCTACTAGAGAAGCGGGTAGAGCAAACCGAAACTCGGGCACTTGGAATAAGTTCGCTAATCTCAGAAGAACATTTCTCATGGTAATATCTATAGAACAGTGCTACACAACCCACATTTCGACGATGTTTCAATGAATTAATAGAGTTGGATACCCTACTGCCATTTATGAGCGTCAATGCCCTCCTTTTCACACGGTCCTGTAGCTCCAAAATAGACTTTGGAGCTCCTGCCCATATATGGGAGTTGTATTCCATTTTCAGTCGGATGTAAGTGGTACAGATTTTAAGGAGATCAGAAGGAGTGAAGTAATTTTTACACCGTTTTAGAAAACCAAGACACTTGAATGATTTTTTCACCTTGAATTCTCATGCCTAGAACATCAAGAGTATCCGATTTCTCAACACCTATACCACCCGTATATACAGATGACATTGTTGATTCCATGGCCCTTTGGGTCAACATACAACATTTAGTCTTCAGCACATTAAAATCAACCCTATTCGCTTTACCCCACTCGGAGATTGTTAACAGGCCTTGATTGAGTGTGTCATTCATTGTTTGCCTTTTGTCCCCCAACCTCCAAGAGGCTTGGCCTATAATTAAAGGAAAATGAATGACAAATGCTGCAGTCATCTGCGAAAGAGTATATAGAATTAAAAGTTTGACCAAGAAGGTCGTTCAGAAAGATAAGGAAAAGAGGCGAAAGAACGGAACCTTGGGGTATCCCTACATTAAGCTGAAACTCATTAGATGAGACCCTATCAATAGCAACACGTATTGTTCGGTCTCTGAGAAAACTCGATATAAATCGAAAGAAGTTATTACCGACCCCAAATGCAATAAGCTTAGAAATCAGTGCACCGTGCCACACACCATCGAATGCCTTGGAAATATCTAGAGCAACCACTTTACTTTCTGGACACTCTAAGCTGAGGGCTCACCTATACCGTATAGGACGGACAGAATCGGCCACTTGTAGAGATTGCGGAGAGGATGACGAAACCCTAAAATACTACCTCTGTTACTGTCCTGCATTTGCGAGAACAAGGGTCAGATATCTATCCAACGACATCCTACCAGGCCTGACGGGTCTTAGGGGGACAAGCTGGAATACACCCATGAAATTTGCTGATGAAACCGAATTTCTAAGTTAATAGAGGGGTAGATAACCAGATGAACGTATAGATGTAGAGCGCACAACAAGCCGACCTACTGGCTTAGGTGTATATCAGGACACAACGGATATGAGCTATGTATTTACATAGCTCCTCTTATCAACCTAACCTAACCTAACCTGATAAGGTGAATCAGGATTTATTATTATACAAACTGAATTCTATGGGTTTCGGTAATTCTTTAGTTTTCTGGTTAAATTTAGAAACGCTGTCTCTAAAAAAATCAAAGTGTTTTCTGGTGTTCCACCAGGAAGTCATCTTGGTCCAGTATTTTTTACTTTATTTGTCAAAGATCTCCTTTCTGTTATTCAACAATCTAAAATTCCTTTAAACGCTGACGATGTCAAACTATTTTCCTCTTTTCAAAATTACTTTTAACATTTTTTGCTACAATCCGATTTAAATAATATTTGTGGATGGTGCGATGTTAACCCTATGGAGCTCAATATAAAAAAATGCCAGCATATGTCCATTTACAGATGTAATAATCTACATACTACTTATTTTGTGAATGCAAATGAATAGGAATCCTTTGATACAGCAAAAAACAAATCATATGGCGTTCTTGGATTTATGAAGCTATGGAGTAAAGAATTTTTTTGATCCATATGTAACCAAACAGCTATATACATTCCTGGTTCGTCCTATCCTGGAATATGATTCTATAATATGGGATCCGTGTTACATTATTCATATAAATTTCGTCGAATCTGTCCAGAAAGAATTTCTTTTATTCTGCCTACTTGTTTGGAACTCCCGTGACTTACCCTCTTATGAATCCAGACTTGCTCTTATCAAGTTACCGACACTGAAAAGTCGTAGAGCAATGCTTTCTACTCAGTTTATTCCATGGCGACCTTGACTCCAATTACTTGTTAAGTAGAATTCAAACTAAAGTACCATCGAGAGCTACAAGAAACGTTAAGCTCTTAAATATTAATTATTTTCGATTTAAGTAGGCTAATAATGATTAATTTCGCCGGTTGTATGAGCAATATAATGGAATATACCACTTCATAGATTTGTCCGAAAATAAAAATTTTTGAAACGTAAAATTATTCTATATTATTTTATTTGTTATATATATTTTATACACCAAATATATTAGTCTGTAAGGGCATTTGTAATTCCATAGACTCTAAATAAATAAATAAAATAAAAAGAAATCCTTTTTTTAGAAATATAATTTCCCTTAAAACTGATTACTTAACGGAACTAACAAAAGACGATGATTTCCGGAGCATTCCGCTATAGAATTGAATAATGTTTAGTTTGAATTATTCAACTAAGTGGTTCGAAATCTAATTATTTAAATAATTCCTATAAAGACATTCATTTTAATAATTGAATTGAATAATTGTGAAAATTCAACAACTTTAACATTTCAGCAAATAAATAAGCGAGTCCCTTTTATAAGTTATTTTGTTAAAAAAAATTTACATCCATTTTGGCGTAGAATAAATACATTTAATTTAAGAGGACCGCAACCACACAACAAAATAATATTTTTTCAGCCTGCATTATGCTTTGCTTGAGTTAAAATTAAAGATTTTATTTTATTTTAAATACTATTGTTGGCACATGAACAGAGAACGGAACTCTGTTCATTTTAGAGCTTACGCGCATGCGCAACAAATCGCTTGATTGGTTTTTATTATGCTACAAAATTAAATATTATGCTCCAAGTTTTCAGAAGATGCATATTGTTAAATCATTGTAATTCTTATATACAAGAAGAAAAAATTCGAAAAAAAAAGTAAAAAATAAAGCATGTTAAGTATATAGACAGAAGAGGTACATAAGATCAATCAGATGGTATTAAAGCGTTACATTTGTTTTGTAGGGTTTAAAAGATTTAACAGGAAATAAGCTTAATTGAAGAGTATTAAATTAAAGAAGAAAAATCTTTATTCTTTAATTTCGAATTAAGATGTACAAATCTAATTTTGAGATTGTAGATTAACGAAGAACACCTTTCAATGGTTAATAATGTTAGCATCATATAAACAGTTATTATGATAAGACAGATAAATGGAATTACAAATGTTCTTACAGACTAATATTGGATAAAATAGATATAACAAATAAAACAATGACGCTTCAATTATTTAGATATATAATAATTTTACGTTTCAAAGATTCTTTATTTTCGGACAAACCTATGATGTGGTAAATTCCATTAAATTGCTCACACAAACGGCGAAATAGACTATTATTAGCATAGTTAAATCGAAAATAATTAATATTTAAGATCTGAAAGTTTCTTGTAGATATCGATGGTACATTTATTTGAATTCTACTTAACAAGTAATTGGAGTCAAGGTCGCCATGGAATAAACTGAGTAGAAAGGAAATGCTAAACATTGTTCTACGACTTTTCAGTGTCGGTAACTTGATTAAAGCAAGTCTGGATTCATAAGAGGGTAAGGCACGGGAGTTCCAACCAAGTCCACGTACACAGAATAAAAGAAATTCGTTCTGGACAGATTCGACGAAATTTATATGAATAATGTAACACGGATCCCATATTATAGAACCATATTCCAGGATAGGGCGAACCAGGGATGTATATAGCTGTTTGGTTACATATGGATCAGAAAATTCTTGATGGAACTTGAAATTGTAAAACAAGCGCATTCTGGACGTAAAATTTTGGGAAACTTTGTCGAGCAATGTTTGCCTTCAAGGCGTCAATTGTTGCCGGTTTATCAGCATAAACCAGTGAATTCACGTAGCCCACAGCAAATAATCGAGAGGTGTAGGGTCTGTTGCAGATTGGATCACTTCATGGGCGGCAATTTCGTTTAACAACCCCGTTAAGCCAAAAATGAGCCGAATCGCTGAACATAATTTTGCGATAAAATATGGGGTCAGAGTCCACCTGCTCTTGAGTACAATTGGAGAAATAACGACGCATACGATAGTCTCATGGTTTTAATTCCTGCACCAGCTGGATCATATATGGGTGAAGGTCAAGATTTTTGCACAAAATTTTTCACGTAGTGAACGGTCAGAGCAATAATTTCTGCGACCGACGACGAATCGATAAATTTGAATCTTCTTCCACACTTTCGTTTACAGCGGCGATATTCATTTAGAGAGTACGTGGTATGAAATCTATCCACAGTTTGAGGGATGGATTGATTGGATGAAAATTGCCACAAAAATCACGCAGCCGCACATTGGTACGAATCCCGAATCTAGCTGGACAAAAGTCATAACTGTTAGCGTTTTAAAAAAACAAAAAAAGTGGTTTTTTGAATAGCTAAGAGCCTGCTCTAAAAGTACTGATATTTTTTTTTTTATTTTCGATCTCAGATTTTATTGTAGCGTGCCAAGAAAAACAGAGTGTATATGACGAACCTGTATGTATAGCCAAGCGAAAAATTTAACACTTATTTGAATTGTTTATAAAAATTAAGTTATTGTTGCTATGACATGGAGGATTATAAGTTATTTAGGTAGAAATGCAGAAATATTTTAGCAATATATATTTATTTTAATCTGCTAAGATTAATTATTTTTTTTTGCCTTGAAGTTTCGTCCAAAATTGTGAGTGTTTCTGAAATATTTACAATTTTTAAAGGTCTGCCAAAAGAAAAGGCTATAGAGTGCTGTTACAATTCTATAATCACGTGTTAGACAATTTATCAGAGATTAATTCTATGTATAATTTGTAACCAATTCTAACCAATTCCGCTGTTTTTTTGCTTTGGAGTAAAAAATTACCTATGCAAAAATTATGTAACCTCTAAAAATGGGTTATGTTAACAATAATAAAATGAAAAAAAATTTTAAAATTTTGGTAAATATTAACCGTGACTGTTGTTGTATTGTTTTACGTGACGTTTTATTGTAAGTTAAAATAATTTGGTAATCACTTATTTATTAAATGCAAATAGAACAACAGTTTTTGAGAAGAAATATTTTAATCTAAGTAGTTATATGAAACAAATGGAACACGCGCACATATTTTAGTATTCTTGGAATAGCGGTATATTAAAATCAAAATCGAAAAGCAACAGTTTTAGCTAACAGTAACATTTAGCTAACAGTAACATTGAAAAGCGAAGGTGATAAGTAGTTGAAATGGAAATTTCACGCATCGAGCTTTTCCACGTTTGGCGTATTGAAAGTGATGTATCTAAAAAGGAAACCAGTGTATATAAATATATTATCAATAAGTTTGATTCGGAAAACTTGAGTGATGAGATTCTTAAAGAAGTTCAATATCAAATTAAAAATTTGTGCAGTCATTTTAATAAGCGATGGAAGAGCCAATTTTATGTATTAGCTTATTTCTTGTCAAAAAATAGTAATTGGTTAAGTAAAAAGGTGTGGTTTGGGAACGTGGTTTCTAGTCCTACTTGTAGTACACCTCCGGAAACGAGACTTTCTGTTGGCAGACCAAGAAAGCCTTTTACAGAGAGTTGTGATAAATCAAAAAGAAGGAAGTTAAAAGAATTAATGGAAACAAGAAGCCCAGAAGAATTAAGCTTTGCAGTTCAAATGAGTTTACGTGATACAGGAAGACGTGATGCAGCTCAAATTGTAAAAGAAGTAGCCTGCTATACACCAAGTAGAGCAACGAAAATTAAGAAAGCAATCATATCCCAAGGAAAGGATTTGCCTATTAAATTAACTCCTAACGAAGCTTTAGCATTTTATGTGGATAAAAAGTTGACTAAGGAGTTCTATATTTCAACACGCAGATTAAACAAATCACACAATGCCGACATATATCCAAATTATCAACTTCTTCTTAATGCAAAGAAACAATGCTACCCAGAACTTATTTCTGTTAATGAATTTTCAGCGGAGATAAAACTTCAGTCATTACTTGATCACACTATAAAACGTTTGATGTTAACCCAATATGAAATCGTGAAACAACTAAATGTTGATATGGGTACATCATTAAACGCAGTTTTTAAATGGGGATGTGACGGCGCCTCTGGACAAAGTCAATATAAGCAATATTTTTCCGCTGTAGCACAAGATAGCAATTGTAATGATGCATACACATTTATTATTTCAATAGTTCTATTGGAAATCGCAAAGTCTATTGATAAAAAAAAAATTGTTTTATGGCAAAACCCTCTTCCTTCTTCCCCACAAAGTTGTCGGCCACTTAAAATTATTTTAAAGAAAGAGACAACAGAATTAACACTTCTTGAAATTGAAAACGTACGAACTCAAATTAAAAATTTGTTACCAACTGTCGTAGAAATCGATAATCGTGAAGTGCAAGTAAACCATAAATTAATTCTCAGTATGGTCGATGGAAAAATTTGTAGTGTTCTGATGAAAATGGGTCCACAAAACTGTCATGTTTGCGGAGCGAAACCTAAAGAAATGAACAATCTAGATGTTGTTCGTAATACAGCTGTCAATAAAGCTGCTTTAGAATTGGGTTTGTCCAGCCTGCATGCTTGGATAAAATGCTTCGAGTGCATTCTACACATCTCCTACAGATTAGAAATAAAAACTTGGCAAATTCAAAAGAGCAAAAATGAACTAACCGATGCTAGAAAAAAACACATCCAAGATAGATTTCGAAATCAGATGTCACTTCTTGTAGACATTCCTAAGCATGGATTTGGATCCTCAAATGACGGCAATACTGCACGAAGGTTCTTTGATAATCCTTCTTTGGCTTCGGACATAACGGGAGTTAATGAAACTCTTATTAAAAATTTGGGAATAATTTTAAAAGCTATGGCTAGTGGATGTGCCATAAATATTAATGAATTTGAAAAATTTTGCGTTAAAACTTTTAATTTGTACATTGAAAATTATAGCTGGTACTATATGCCACAAAGTATGCACAAGGTACTTATACATGGGAGTCAAATAGTTAAGGAAGCAATTCTTCCAATTGGAATGTTGTCCGAAGAGGCTCAAGAGCACCGCAACAAAGATTATAGAAGATACAGAGAGCATCACACCAGAAAATACGATAGGACAAAAAGTATGGAGGATATTATTCACATGTTTCTAATTTCGTCAGACCCTCTTCTTAATAGTTATCGAGTTAACTGAAAAAAAAAATTAAAACACTTCCACCTGAAGTTCTAAATCTTCTCTCGGTACCAGAGCATGATGACAGAGACACCGATGATGATGACATAGACACCGATGATGATGGCATAGACACCGATGATGACGATGGTGATGATGATGACAGAGACACCAATTATTTAATCGATTAGATAAACATTTAATAAGATAACAATAAGTATTAGATATTATAATATTACTTATTTATATTTTTTATAAAATGAATTGTTAATTTATTTAAATTAAATTATTTGTCAAGCTATTTAATACAACTTAATTTTTTTTAATTCTCTATTCGTTAAAGCTGAACTGTACTGTAAATCCTAAATATCTTATACTTTAAAATATGTTTGTTATTTAGACAATAATAAAAACAAAAAATTAAATTGATTACTTATTTGAAAAAAAAAATTTCGAATAGAAAGTTCGCAATACCTGAACTTCACTGTTTTTTAAATGATATAGAAATTTTTAAATAATTTTCCAAATTCAAAATCGAATTCAGCAGCCCCAAAACCATATTGACTGACCATTAAATAATTTTGTCCAGCTAGATTCGGGATTCGTCCCACTGTGAGCCGTCTGTAAGTTGTGCGAATCCAAGACTGATATTCAAAGTAAATTTTAATATTTTGGTAGCGTTCTTCAACCACGAATCTAGTTTTGATGATTTGACAGAGTACACATATTACAAATGTCAAAAAATTATGGCAATATGACAGTTCGTGTGGTAGCTAACCATTTCGTGAGTCCTAAGCAAAAAAAAAACACCCTTTATAAGATAAAGTCAACTGCAGTGCTCCTGGCTAAAAAATCATACCCCAATAAATGATTCCAGAGGTAAGCAAATCAATTTTAGCAATTCACAATTCAACACAGGGCGTGTGATATATATATGATAATCTGGATCTTACGACGCACTATGGACCATATTTTGAGGCGGCCAAAAATTAATTTTTTTTATGGTTACCGATTTTAAAGTTATGTTAACTATTCATTTGAATGTAAATACTAGTGAACCTCGGGAACCAAAATATTGCAACTTCATTTCAACTATATCACAGCGAACAGGGTCTTCGAAAATTTACTTTCTCAGAATTTTGCTAAAATTAAAAATTTCTTTGTAAATTTTAATTTTTAAATGACAGTAACTTTTTTGTTTTAAAAGATTTTAAAGTAAAAGAAATTTTGTATAATATTGTAACTTCTAAGCATTTAATGATAGAAACATAAAGTCACGGAGTCGTTTGGAAATTAAAAAAAAATATTAATCTAACCCATAAAAACAAAGTTTTTATTAAAACGCTTTCTTTCCTTTTGCATATGAGTTTTGAATATCTCCGTGACTGTGCGTGACTGTGTGTAACTATCTTAAAACTAATATTTGGCCACAACAAGTCTATGGGCAAAGTTTCAGATCCATCGGATGAGGGGAAGTGGGGTTTTAATCTCCCAGTGACTGTGCGTGACTATGCGTGACTGTGCGTGACTAAGTCAAAGTTAATCTTTCTTTCACAGCAAGTCTATCGACCAAGTTTCAGATCGATCGGATGAGGGGAAATGACATTTAGATCAATCCGTGACTGTGCGTGACCATGCGTGCCTGTGCGTGACTACACCAAAATTAATCTGTAGTCAAGACAAGACTATGGGATAAGGTTCAGATCAATTGGATACGGGGGAATGGGGTCCACCCATGGCAGACAGACAGACAGACAGAAAGACAGACCGACAGACAGAGAGTATGAGTTAAAAGAAAGAGTTTAAAAATACTCTTGGAGATATCGTCGGTGGTATGCCAAAAGGTGCTACATCCAAAATTCACAATATTAGAGTTATTAGTATATTAATGTTTCACAAACCATTCTGTGTTCTGCCACAAAGTCCTAAATCCTTGTTTTAATTTTTGGTTCCATAACAAGCAAAGTTCTATATCCTTTTTGTCTTCCTTGGTATGCCAAAAGGTGCTATGTGGATGGAGAACTTTTTGCCATACCAATTTTGGAAGAAGAAAAGCGCCATAAGCATTGTAAAACCGGGTAAATCGGGCAAAATCATTCGTTGTTTTAAGAATTTGTAGTTTTAAGTTTTTCCTCAAAATTAATTTTTTTTTTTTTGTTTTTGGTTTCGTAATAACAATTCATTTGGAAAAATTAAAAAACAAAATTAAATCGGCGCACGCCGGTTTTAAGCCGCCGCTGACTAATTTTTAGGTCGAGCCGCCGCCGCCGATAATTATGGACGGCTTAGATCTCTGTTCTGTATCTGACAGGTGACGAATCAATAGAAATGGAGTTAGAAGAAGCTGCCATAGGACAGCTAAATGAAAGTGATCAGGGTAGGTATAACTTTTCTGAAATTAACAGTAGTTTATGTCAATTAAACTGTCCTTGTCCTTGTAGATGTGCCCGGTCCAAGTAAAAAACGTTCAAGATGGAAGCAGCGGAAGCCTGAAGAATGGAACAAGAATCTAAGAAAAAAAAGGCGTGTTCTCGGGGTGAAAAGCATTTGGATGAAAAAGGAAAGATGAAAATGGCGAAGTTGATGAATCCTTTGATAAATCACTCTCACAAAGAACCAACGAATTACAAGTGCAGTTTATTTACAGAGGAAGATCGTCTGGAAATATTCAATGATTATTGGAAAAAAAGAGATACCTTTAAAGCTAAACGCAACTTCCTCCTGAAATTTACCAAAGCCATTCCAGTGAAAAGAAGAAGATCCGAAAAAGAAGTAAATTTCCGAAAGAATTTGGCTCATGAATACGTTTTACCAAAAAACAATGAAAATTTAAAAGTGTGCCGTGAATTCTTCTGTGCGACCCTTGCAATTTCGTACAAGCCCAGTGCTTTGGCAAACAAAGATCGATCAAACACTGGTGAATTTTTGGGCGAAGATCAAAGAGGAAAACATGAACCTCACAACAAATTGAATCCAGAGGTAATTGCTGCCATCAAGAATCATATTGAATCTTTCCCACCAATAGAGTCACACTATTGCCGAAAATCATCAAAAAGATTGTATTTAAGCAGTGGTTTAAGTATTTCGAAAATGTTTGATCTTTTCAAAGAAAAATCAGCAGGAACAGATTCTGCAAAAGTCAGTTATGAAAAGTACAAACAAGTTTTCGGTAAGGATTACAACATGGCATTTCACAAGCCCAAAAAAAGATTTATGTGCTACATGTACCCTTGCCCAATCAGCCATTGAACCATCAGAAGAACAAAAATCTGATTTCGAAGCACACATTAAACGAAAAGAATTAAGCCGTGCTGCAATGAGATCAGACATCGAAAGTTGTGCAATAGATAAAGAGTTGATAGTTGCTACCATGGATTTGCAATCAGTTTTGCAGATACCACAGGCTGAAGCAAGCCCATTCTATTACAAAAGAAAACTATGTGTATACAACTTCACTGTTTATAATGAAGCAACTCGTGATGGAACTTGCTACATTTGGTCTGAAGTTGATGGCAAAAGAGGAAGTAATGAAATCGGATATTGTGTGAAAACATTCATTGAAGGAGAAATGCAAAAAGGGTACCGAAAAATTGTTTTGTGGTCTGATAATTGTAGTGGGCAGAACCGCAATCGTTATGTTGCTGCAATGTTGCTTCAGTTAGTACAAGAATCTCCCATTGAAATCATCAAACAAAATTTTCTAGAAGTGGGCCACACTCAAATTGACGTCGGCAGTATGCATTCTGCTATTGAACATTCGGCCAAAAACTGTTCTCTATTTTGCGTGAATGATTGGTCAAACGTTATTCGTCAAGGTCGGCGTAAGCATCCATACCATGTGGTATGAATGTCACATAGTGATTTCATTGATTTAAAATTGGTCAGTGCCAGATCAATGAAAAAAGTTATTGTGTTCAATAACGGAGAAAAATTGAATTGGTTGAATATAAAATCATTGATGTTTTGCAAATCGATGCCTGGGCAAATTGGTGTTAAATACAACCATGATGAACAAGAATATAAAGTACGAAAACAATTCATTTGCTTATAAATCAGTGAGTTTATTTACAAGTATAGTTTTTATTTTTAGTTTGTTAATGTTGACGTGCTTAAAGTCAGAGGAAGGCCAGCTATTAGTTGGCCATTACTTTACGAACATCTCCTGCCTATAACAGTACCCAAAAAACGGGACTAGCAAAGTTTTTGTGCTCAAAAGCTTATTCCACAGGAATTCCATGCTTGGATTGAGTGAGAAACATGTCTTTTAGTATTTAGTGCAAAAACCAAAGTTAAAAAAAGCTTTCTTTCAGCTCATTGCCAATTGAAAATGAAACCGTTGAATCGAATTCCAAATCAGAGGAAAATTAATTTTTCAACCTTTTGTCCATCAGTATATTACTAGATTTGTTTTTCGTTAACATTCCTCGTTTTGAAATAAATGTTATTTGAAAAGTGTGTTTTTAGAGAATTACCAGGGTTCTATATCCATTCTTTTGTGTAACATTAATAAACCAATAATATGCCAAAAAGTGCTATATCCAATTTTTAAAGTAATCCAATGATGGTGTAAAGTTTTCATTTGACAAAGTATGTATAATTTTAGGCAAGTGTTAACTACATATAATTTGAAAGTATCACTGCATTTCAAAATAATTTGAATTTTAGCTAGCCGTTTCAATAGTATTTTGCAATTTTCTCAAAATGAGCTAAAGTGGATATAGCACCTTCTGGCATAGCGACGACGATATATGCCATCCACAGTTCATAAAATTTTTTACCATGGGGAACAAATAATTCAAACCTATATGCTACCAATAGGAGATCAATCTGAAGAAGCGCAAGAAAAAAGAAAGAAATACTATAGATTCTTTCGCGAGCACCCCACAAGAAATATGTCCAGATGTTGTACTAATGAAGACCTTATCATTATTTTGTTGTGCATTTCAGATCCATATATGTCAATTATTTGACAAAAATTGAAAAACCACCTCTATTGAATTAGACGAAGAAGCTAAACAACTTCCAGAAGATGAAAATCAAGACTATTTAGAAGAAATATTTACTAAAATTGTTTGATTTAAAGTAGTTTTTCAGTAAACTAACTCTTTTTAATATAGTTAGCAATTTTTCTTAATTTAAAAATTTATGTATTTTATAAATTTACAATAAAAATTTATATAGATAGAAATATTTAAAAAGACAATAAAAAAAATTTTTAAAATAAGTAACAACATACTTTTTTTTTAAGCCTAGTTCCGCGAAGCCGAGTGGCTTGGCTAATACTGGCTAGTTTTTTTTTTTTGCAGCGACACACCAAAGACTCTGGTGGGAATCGAACCCACGACACCTGCATGATAGGCGAGCACGCTACCTACTCACCTACCACCTACCTACGTCTTCTTCATTGATACTTCTCTATCTTGAACCAATATCAGGTAACTTTTACTTTTGCTGCTTAATAAATTACATTTTAGCTCGGGCTCTTTCAAAAAAAGCTAACCCTTGGCCCTTGTGAATATTAGAACTAAAAAGTTTACGGGAGCCAAAGTTTGGCATTTTCTGACAAAATTTAAATTACAAAATTTTTAAAAAGTATTAGTGGTAAAATTAACTGAAAAAAATAAGACATTATATAAAAAAAAAAACCTTTTTAACCTTTTACCACTTCACTTTTGTATTAAAATTCAACTAAAAATTAAAATGTATTTTAAACCCTTCCATAACATTTTTTATTATCGGTCGATATTTACGTTTTATAACAAAAATTAAAGGCTAAAGTCCCACCTACTAAACAAAAAAAAACCGCATACCAAAATTCCAATCCAATCAAAAGTTATGGATTTTTGACCGCCTTCAAGTGAAATGGTCCACTGTGCGACGGTCTGATAGGGGTTATTTGTATGGCCGTTAGGTCTGAACATGCACCGATTTTCATCAATTTCAATAGCGTTCGTCTTATGGTCGATAAAAGCTTATATAATAAATTTCATCAAAATATTGCGACCTGTTGTTTGATTACAAGGTTCACATGGACACACAGATGGGCGGACAGACAGACAGACAGACGGATGGACGGACATCGCTAAATCGACTCAGAGAGTAGTTCATTATACCTTCACCGCATAGCGGTATACGGTACAAAAACAGTCGTGGCGATCAAGAGCCTAAGAAAGCGAACAAAATCACAGCCACAGATTATCGAATCAATGCGGAGATATGCACGTTCATTACCTTAAAAAAAGATAAGTACTTCGATAAGTACTTCGCAAAACCGCACACGAGAAGTTTGATTTTAAGTGTTGCTCTGTGTAATGGCGAATATTAATGAAAATTACTGGATGATCCCAACAACATAGTGTATCACACTTTTTCTCATTTTTAACATAAGAATGTCCTGTTTTATGTGGATAATGCATGGAAAATATCATGAATTAAACTGTGAATTACATCCTCATCCACCGTAACTTCTTCATGTTTAAAAAATTTACTAACTGGCTTGGTAACTGGCTTGTTTTAATGAAAGACTCGTTGAACCCTTATTATTTAGAGGGGTTCTAAACTTTGGATAAGCGTACGATTAAGATATTAAGCTAATAGGAGATTATTTTAAATGATGAACGCTACGACAGTTAAGACTAACGTCATTGAAATTTAAATAAGAAAACAATTGCATAAGGATTAAAAACTAAGCCGACCAGACCTCATGTAAGAGAAAACAAAAAGCAACTAGATTAACATTAAAGACATTTTTTGAATTACATGTCATACTAAAAATTTCAATTATGGAGAACAGACAGTAAATGCTTTTAACATTAAATGCTTTACCCAGAAGTCGTTATCGTTGCAATAGTTTACAAATACCAGATCAAACATACCTGAAAAGAAATAAAAAGAAAAAAGTTGTATTAGTAAAATCATGAGATAAAAACAATTTGCAGTATTTTAAAAGTACCACTATCATGATACGAGTATAAAAAAAATACATACTTAAAATAAAATGAACATTAGTCATTAAATCATTTAAAATAGCTGCAAGACATTATCTTATTAAATTAATACCAATTTTGATGGAAAATCTAAAAGAGATTCTATGAAGAACTACTAGCCAAAGAAGAGAACTTACAGTTACTCCAAGCGAAACTCGGATATTATTATAAAATAATTTCGTTGAAAAAAGAATATAAAATTAAAATTCATTGAAAAAGAAAAGTTCACAACACAAACTGGGACGTCTTCAAAGATTTGAAATTCTAGTTATTATCTGCAATAAATTAATATTTTGTATGCAAATCCGTGTTCGGTATAACCATTTTCAGTTTCCTTGGCAGATTCGAATTTTTTTTTTTTTTGGCAACGGTCCGGCCTATTTTATTCCATTCTTGCAGCAGGGCCTTCTTTAACTCAGATTTTCGGGAAACCATGTGTTGCATAATTTTTTTGTTAAGATAATTACACATACTAGCAAATGCCAGCCCTCAAAATTCGAGTGCAAATTCTAGGATATTTTATTTTTTAATTTAATAAATTATTTTATAAGACCCAAAAGGTATGGTTATCAATTCCAATTCACTATTCAACACTTTTTATTGTCGTTATTGTCGTAACTGATTTAAGTCAAAAATTATTTTTGTCGTTATTGTCGTTATTGGTTTATGTTCAAAATTATTTTTCAATTCAACACAGGGCTTTTCGTAAACACATTAAGCCCAATTCTAAACAAAAATTCCGCATGAAATTTCTCACTTTTCCCTTCCTTCGGAAAAAAATTCGATGGGAAAAAAGTAGTTATTCTCAATGCACTTGAATTTGGTTTTTTCCCTCAAAAAATTTCCCTTGCAAAACAGACGGGAGTTTATATAAAAATGTAAGAAGTATTTTGATAAAACAAAATTTAAATAAAAAAATTAATATTTTATTAATCTTGTAGGCTGAAGACCACAAATAAAGCCAAACTTCAACTTTTGTTAACTTTAATGAGAGCCAATTCGGGCACTGATTGTGTTTTCCATACATTCAGCCCACAATTGACTTCTAGCAATCCCTTAGCTATTTCGTTGTTGTTATTCTACAACATCAATTTCGTCCACGAGTGCTCGCATCATAGCTATGCAATTCATTTTTTATTTAATTTTTCTTTAAAATAAATTTATTTTTGTTTGCACACATAAAAAAAATAGAAAATTAATTGTCAATAAGCGAAACAACTGGCTTCGAAATTCGATGATGCCACTTATTAATTTTTTTGTTCACGCGGAATTTATAACTGGAGGATTTTTTTTTTCTCGAGAAAAGTATTTTCCGTGAGAAAGAAATTCCTTGAGAATATTCGTAATGGGGCTGATTAACAAATTTAATTTTAACATACACATTATATAATTTTATGTATGTATTAGTAGAAACTTTAAATGCATTTTACTCCAAAAAAAAAATGTAAAAATGTAAAAATCTGTAAATCTGGTGGGCAGCAAAAAAGAAATACCTTTCAAATGAGGGATGTTTGGTCAAAATAGGATTAAAATTGACAAACTTACATCGGTCACAAAAAAACGCCCTGCGTATTAATATTATAGATTACAAAATTACACAAATAGGATTTATATCAGAGCTCTGGGGTGGTATTTCCAAGACGTTGGGTACGTTATAAACAGTCGACATCGCACTTTATGGGTTACTTTATTTAACTTTTTTGATAAAATTTTCTTTTAAAATTTCTAGATACATGTTTCGGTTGATCATCACATCAATAAAGCGAAAAGATCCTGGTTCTGCTGCGGAAAATGATACACCCACATGTCGGTTTCAGATTATTGAAACGTAGTTCCTGATTTTGTCCTCTTCTTCAAATATATTAAACTTGCTATCGTCGGAAAGAATGTTTCTCCAGAAAGAAGAAGTAAGAAACAAGTTGGTCTAGACCCGATCCCTTAGGCCCAACTAATTGGATATAGAAAATAATTTGAGTGGCATTTTTTTATTAATTTTTTTCCCCTTTGAATATGAAAAAGTTCATATGGATGCTATATTTATATGGGGATTAGGTCGAAAAATGGACCGATCATGACCATGTTTGGTAAAGTCATTTATTTGTCGCAAAACATACACAAACCAAATTTGAGAAACATATATGTGCAATATTTTTGTTTTTTGATAGATTTAATCGGGAAGCAGCTTTATATGGGGGCTAGGACTAAGAATTGCCATATAGGGTTTATTTTTGGACCACTTATTATTGGGTGTAATAAACACAACAAACCCAATTCCACCGAGATCTATATGATAATTTGGATCATACGGCAACTTAAGTCGATTTCATGAGTGTCATTTGTATGGGGACTATTTCTGAACATGCACCGATTTTCGCCAATATCAACAGCGTTCATACTGATAGCAGCGTATATGCAAATTCTATCAAAATATACACACATTTGCGACCTGTAGTTTGATTACAAGGTTTTCAAAGTGATTCTGTGTCGATCGGTATAATAAAAGGTGGGTTCTAGGTCAAATATTTTTGGTAGTTATAAACATCAGCACAAAGGTCATTCATTATACCCTGAACACATAGCGGTCATGTTCTTTTCCAAAATTCAATCGTGTTCTTTGATTACGTTTACTAATAAAGGGCTTTTGTCTTACTTTCTACCATTAAGACCTGCTTTTCATTTTCTAAATGTGCTTGCTTTCATAGCCAAGTCATTTTCAGCTATAGAAGCAAGATTTTGGTGTACTGAAAAAAGGATTCGGTTTCCCTTTTCTTAAAATAAAACATTCTTTTATTTCGGAGACAATTTAATTGTGGGCGTTTTTATAATCTCCATGCCACTGTACAGAGGGTATACATCAGTTTTTCATTCAGTTTGTAACACATCGAAAAATGAATTTGAGACTCCGTCTGTCTCTTAAAATCCCGCTCATTCATAAAATAAACTATGTATCTGAGTAAAGTTAGGACCATATTTTTTGCCATTATTTCGAGTAGGATGTTATATAAAATGGGGTAAATCAGGCAGCATTGTGCCAAGATATGGCCTCAAATATGGATACACCTCTAAAAAAAAAAATGCTACAAATTCGGTATGTTTGTTGTACTAATTTAGTATTAAGTTTATCAAATTGTTTACTTTTTTAAATATTTTGTTTACATTTCTTATAATTAGTGCAATAAGTCCAGTAAACGTAAAATCCAGATGGAGGCTATCAAAGATTCGTCACATCACAATTTAACACTCCAACATGTTTTGGCTTGTTTTGCATCATTTTACAGGTTTTAAAGCGTTTTTATATTATTGTGTATAGTTGAATGGCCCTTGTCCACCATCTTCGAGATTTCATGCAGACCTTTTCGACTTCAATACTAGTTTGTCCTCTTTGTCCAGACATTTTGACAAAATGAAGCAGAGTTACAATTACTTAAGTCATGATTGCCGTCTGTTCGAGTTTGGCTTGTGCTTATAATTTTGCTCTATCAATAACTCTCCTAGCCTATTTTTGGTATACTAAATTAAATCCAAATTTCTTTTTTGTTTCTATATTTTCAAGAAATTAGATTTATAGAGGAACACAAATATTTTACCATGGTGTACGAGTTTGCCTTAGAGTTGCTGTATAAATGGTAGAATGGTAGAAGCTAGACCAAGGAAATGTTCATGAGATTGACCACAAAAATGTTTTTATAAAGCAGCAGAAGAAGAATACCTTTCATATAATTTGTGGCATAGTTGGCTTTTTACGAAAAATCTGTAATAAATCGTATTCAAGTTAATTTTTTTCTTCTCCTTATTTCAACTTTGTTGCAAAATTATAAATGTTGCATATAAACAGACACCAACATTTCACACCGCAATATAAAAAAAAACATAATGATCAAAAAAAAAAAAAAAAAGAAACTTAAAACTTTTCCGAAAAAAAATTAACGAGAAAAAATCAAGAAATCTGAGTATTTATATCCTGGGCACTGTGCCACTTTTTATTTTTAAGTTGTCATCTCACACATTGGAAATATTGTCTACATATGAAACCCTCCTCTCTTTCGAAAGAGTTTCATTCTTAAAAAGCAACATTTACTACACAGAGCAAACAAGTTCTTTGGCCCTACGTTATGTATGAATGTGTGTGTACGTTTGTACGTACGTCTGTAAATTACGTTGCAAACGAATTTCTGAACAATTGCCGAAGACACAGGCGACGTGTGTCGCCACTTTGACGCCTTGCGGTAGTGTTCTTACTAATGTTAAATATACTTACGTAGTAGCACAGACCAGTCCCGTCCCTTTGCCTGAGCAAGTGGAAGAATTGAAACTCTGTAGACACAGGTTTTCTTTAGAAAGCTTTTGTAGCAAACAAACTATACAACTTGCATCACGCTCTGTGTATTGTATGGCCCAACCTGTCTGCCTAAAAGAAGTATGTACATCTGTATATAAGTTTGTTTGTCTGTTCTGTTATTAAAAACACCTGAATGCAGATTATTGTGCCTTTCTGGTTCTTCAACTACTTTGACTTTCTTATGCAATCATTACCCCAAAAAAATAAAAATAAAAAAATAACTAAACCTACGTATGGCCTTAACCAAAACATAAGAAATCCTACGTTTCTTTGTTGCTGCCTTTAGAATAGAAGCAGAAAAACCAAAAAAGAAAAAAAACTACAGCAACCTTCATTCGACCGACATTCTTAATTAAAATCCACTCGCACACAGTCAGTCAGTGTTAAAAATTGTGTGTTTTTAATTAAAATGCTATCGGGTTTTGTCGTGCCATACATCGTTTACAGTTCGCATTTAAAAGTGTACGTAATCTTTTGAGATACGAGGGCGGCTCAATAAGTCCGTGACTTTTTGAACTTCTCTTGTAGTTAATAAAAAATAATCAACACTGATCTCCTCAACTACCATTTATTGATATTCATAGAGTACTGTCAAATTTTGAGCCAGCTCCTTCAATAAGTTTTTGTTTGGCAGCCATTGCAAGTCGACAACCTCGAGAAATTTTACATTTCCAATTGTATTGCTGTAAACATCAAATGATTTTCAGAAAATATCAAACGTATTTCACAAATTATCAATTATATTTCAGAAAATATTAATTGAATTTCAGAAATCATCAAATGTAATTCAGAAAATATTAAATGTATTCCAAAAAGTATCAATTGAATTTCAGAAATGATCAAATGTTCAGAAATTTTTAAATATATTTCAGAAAATGTCAATAGAAATTCAGAAATGATCAAATGTATTTCAGAAAATATTAAATGTATTTCAGTAAACATCAAATAAAAATTTATTTCAGAATATATCAATGGAATTCAAAAAAATTATCCATTGTATTTCAGAAAATATCAATTGAATTTCAGAAATGATCAAATGTATTTCAGAAATTAATAAATGTATTTCAGAAAATATCAATTGGATATCAGAAATTTTTAAATGTAATTCAGAAAAAATCAAATGTATTTCAGAAATTATCAATTATATTTCAGAAAATTCCAAATGTTTTTCAGAAAATATCAATTTAATTTCAGAAATCATAAAATGTAATTCAGAAAATACTAAATGTATTTCAGAAAATATAAATTGAATTTCAGAAATGATCAAATGTTCAGAAATTATTAAATATATTTCAGAAAATGTCAATAGAAATTCAGAAATGATCAAATGTATTTCAGAAATTATTAAATGTATTTCAGTAAACATCAAATAAAAATTTATTTCAGAATATATCAATGGAATTTAAAAAAATTATCCAATGAATTCCAGAAAATATCAATTGAATTTCAGAAATCATCAAATGTAATTCAGAAAATATTAAACGTATTTCAGAAAGTATCAATTGAATTTCAGAAATGATCCAATGTTCAGAATATATCAATGGAATTTAAAAATATTATCCAATGAATTCCAGAAAATATCAATTGAATTATAGAAATCATCAAATGTAATTCAGAAAATATTAAATGTACTTCAGAAAGTACCAATTGATTTTCAGAAATGATAAAATCTTCAGAACTTATTAAATATTTTTCAGAAATGTCAATAGAAATTCAGATATGATCAAAAGTATTTCAGAAATTATTAAATGTATTTCAGTAAACATCAAATAAAAATTTATTTCAGAATATATCAATGAAATTTAAAAAAATTATCCAATGAATTCCAGAAAATATCAATTGAATTTCAGAAATCATCAAATGTAATTCAGAAAATATTAAACGTATTTCAGAAAGTATCAATTGAATTTCAGAAATGATCAAATGTTCAGAATATATCAATGGAATTTAAAAAATTTATCCAATGAATTCCAGAAAATATCAATTGAATTTCAGAAATCATCAAATGTAATTCAGAAAATATTAAACGTATTTCAGAAAGTATCAATTGAATTTCAGAAATGATCAAATGTTCAGAATATATCAATGGAATTTAAAAAAATTATCCAATGAATTCCAGAAAATATCAATTGAATTTTAGAAATCATCAAATGTAATTCAGAAAATATTAAATGTACTGCAGAGTGTACCAATAGAATTTCAGAAATGATCAAATGTTCAGAAATTATTAAATATATTTCAGAAATGTCAATAGAAATTCAGATATGATCAAAAGTATTTCAGAAATTATTAAATGTATTTCAGTAAACATCAAATAAAAATTTATTTCAGAATATATCAATGGAATTTAAAAAAATTATCCAATGAATTCCAGAAAATATCAATTGAATTTCAGAAATCATCAAATGTAATTCAGAAAATATTAAACGTATTTCAGAAAGTATCAATTGAATTTCAGAAATGATCAAATGTTCAGAATATATCAATGGAATTTAAAAAAATTATCCAATGAATTCCAGAAAATATCAATTGAATTTTCGAAATCATCAAATGTAATTCAGAAAATATTAAATGTACTTCAGAAAGTACCAATTGAACTTCAGAAATGTCAATAGAAATTCAGATATGATCAAAAGTATTTCAGAAATTATTAAATGTATTTCAGTAAACATCAAATAAAAATTTATTTCAGAATATATCAATGGAATTTAAAAAAATTATTCAATGAATTCCAGAAAATATCAATTGAATTTCAGAAATCATCAAATGTAATTCAGAAAATATTAAATGTATTTCAGAAATTATTAAATGTATTTCAGTAAACATCAAATAAAAATTTATTTTAGAATATATCAAGGGAATTTAAAAATATTATCCAATGAATTCCAGAAAATATCAACTGAATTTCAGAAATCATCAAATGTAATTCAGAAAATATTAAATGTATTTCAGAAATTATTAAATGTATTTCAGTAAACATCAAATAAAAATATATTTCAGAATATATCAATGGAATTTAAAAAAATTATCCAATGAATTCCAGAAAATATCAATTGAATTTCAGAAATCATCAAATGTAATTCAGAAAATATTAAACGTATTTCAGAAAGTATTAATGAAATTTCAGAAATGATCAAATGTTCAGAATATATCAATAGAATTTAAAAAAATTATCCAATGTATTTCAGAAAATATCAATTGAATTTCAGAAATTATTAAATGTAATTCAGAAAAAATCAAATGTATTTCAGAAATTATTAAATGTAATTCAGAAAAAATCAAATGTATTTCAGAAATTATTAAATGTATTCAGTAAACATCAAATAAAAATTTATTTCAGAATATATCAGTGGAATTTAAAAAAATTATCGAATGTATTTCAGAAATTATCAATCATATTTCAGAAAACTCCAAATGTTTTTCAGAAAATATCAATTGAATTGCAGAAATCATCAAATGTAATTCAGAATATATTAAATGTATTTCAGAAAGTATCAATTGAATTTCAGCAATGATCAAATGTTCAGAAATTATTAAATATATTTCAGAAAATGTCAATAGAAATTCAGAAATGATCAAATGTATTTTAGAAATTATTAAATGTATTTCAGTAAACATCAAATAAAAATTTATTTCAGAATATATCAATGGAATTTAAGAAAATTATCCAATGTATTTCAGAAAATGTCAACTGAACTTCAGAAATGATCAAATGTATTTTAGAAATTATTAAATACATTTCAGAAATTATCAATTGAATTTCAGAAATTATTAAATGTAATTCAGAAAAAATCAAATGTATTTCAGAAATTATTAAATGTATTTCAGTAAACATCAAATAAAATTTATTTCAGAATATATCAATGGAATTTAAAAAAAATATTCAATGTATTTCAGAAAATGTCAACTGAATTTCAGAAATGATCAAATGTATTTTAGAAATTATTAAATGCATTTCAGAAAACAGCAATTGAATTTCAGAAATATTCAAATGTTCAGAAATTATTAAATATATTTCAGAAAATATCAATTGAATTTCAGAAATGATCAAATGTATTTCAGAAATTATTAAATGTATTTCGGAAAATATCAACTGAATTTCAGAAAAGGTCAAATGTATTTCAGAAATTACTAAATGTAATTCAGAAAAAAATTAAATGTATTTCAGAAATTATCAATCATATTTCAGAAAATTCCAAATGTTTTTCAAAAAATATCAATTGAATTTCAGAAATCATCAAATGTAATTCAGAAAATATTAAATGTTTTTCAGAAAGTATCAATTGAATTTCAGAAATGATCAAATGTTCAGATATTATTAAATGTATTTCAGAAAATATCAATAGGAATTCAGTAATGACCAAAAGTATTTCAAAAATTATTAAATGTATTTCAGAAAATATTTATTGAATTTCAGAAATGTTCAAATGTATTTCAGAAATTATTAAATGTATTTCAGTAAACATCAAATAAAAATTTATTTCAGAATATATCAATGGAATTTAAAAAAATTATCCAATGTATTTCAGAAAATATAAATGGAATTTCAGAAATGATCACATGTATTTTAGAAATTAACAAATGAATTTCAGAAATTATTAATGTATTTCGGAAAATATCAATTGAATTTCAGAAATGATAAAATGTATTTCAGAAATTATCAAATGTATTTCAGAAAATATCAATTATATTGCAGAAATGATCAAATGTATTTCAGAAATTCTTAAATGTATTTCAGTAAACACCAAACGTATTTTAGAATGGAATTTCAGAAATTGTCAAATGTAGTTCAGAAACTATCATATGTATTTCAGAAACTATCAAATGTATTTCAGATATTATGTACATATTTCAGAAAATATCATTTAAATTTTATAAAATATGAATTGAATTTCAGAAACAGAAATCAGTTTACCCTATAACACCTACAACTTATTGTTTCTATTAGTGATTTGCAGTCACAGAAAATTTCGAAGTAATATTTGGACTTTTTATGCAGTGAAAAATAAACTAACAGGGGCGGAGTTTTAATATTGTAATCAGCTGCAATATAAAAAACCGGATAGAAATTGGGAATTAAGTTTTTCAAAATACGATTTCGAAAACAAAAACACGTTTTAATTTTACAGAAATGTTACAAATGCAGTGTAATACCTAAACAAGAGTGTTAAATTCGGCTATGCCGAATCCTTGATACTTTCCACCTGGGTTTTACGATGTAAACAAAATATTTGAAAATTTTAATAATTTCATAAACTTAATACTAAATTATTACAAAAACTGAAATTATGGCATTTTTTAAGGTGTCTCCATATTTTATGCCATATCTTGGCACAATGCTGCCTGCTTTAAACCATTTTCAGTACCCACCTACTCGAAATAATGACAAATAATATTATCCGATCTTTAACAATGTAAATGGTTTCTTTTGTGAATGAGCGTGATTTCAACAGACGTAGAGACGGACATTGCTATAATGACTCGAATTGTTATATGAGGACTAAAATTCACTTTTCGATACGTTACAAACGGAATGGC
Organism: Cordilura impudica; assembly: GCA_963682025.1. NCBI lineage: Eukaryota > Metazoa > Arthropoda > Insecta > Diptera > Scathophagidae > Cordilura > Cordilura impudica. The sequence continues at coordinate 33,487,018 of OY821518.1, read as the reverse complement.
AAACTTATTTGTACCCTCTGCAATGTGGTTTAGAGGGTATAAAAATATGGCTTTTGCGTTTTGACAATTTTTGCAAAATTCAATTGATATTTTCTGAAATTAGATTAATGTTTTCTGAAATACGATTAATAATGTCCTAAATATAGTTGATACTTTTTCAAATACATTCGATAATTTCTGAAAATCAATTGACGTTTTCTGAAGGCAACTGATAATTTCTAAAAATCATTTGATAAATTCTGAAATACAATTTGAGGTAGTGTAGTGCCAACAAACATTTTGAACGGCCCCTTAAAATGTCCAAAAATTGAAGTTATGTTGTTCTCCGATCGAAGAGTGAAAATACATGAGAAAGTTGTCTACAAGATGAGTGCCGCTTTGTTCACAATTGACACATTTGTAGGTGCCAGAGCAAAATTCCATTGGACTGCGTAATGCTAATTCATCCGCCATATTCTCCGGATTTTTATTTATGAACCTAAAAAAAATGGTTCGGCGCACATTGCGACATTTGGCGAATTTAGATGGACAAAAATCTAATTTAAAAGATACTGGCTTAAATTTTGTTTTAATGATAATGTTGACAACAAAAGTTGGAAGAATCGAACAACAGAAATTGGTTAAAAATTTTAAGAATCCGAACGAAATTTTGTATAAAAAACTGGTATACAATAACCTCTAATATAATTATACATGGGCGGTGTAAGAAAGTGTTACGCCTACTTTTTATAAAAGATATTTAAACTGTGTGTTGGACAGCCTTGGGCTAGATTTCATTTTATGACTTAAATACATTGTAAAATTAGTTCTATGTGTAATTGTAGCAAAAGGGGCGTGGTACATCCACCATTTAAATTTATTATAAACACACAACAAGTTTTAACAAACTGTATTTACATTTATTATTTTATTAAGAAAATATACAAGTAAATTTATAACTACTAACAGATTCCAGCCCTCGAAATTCTAGTGCAAATTCTAGAAAAAATTATTTTTATTCCACTCGGGGGGCGCAAAATGTTTTTCCTTAATCTTTTTTAAGAAATTGTTGCGAAACTAATATTTGCAACCACTATTATTTTAATTTAAATTTAATTTTTTAAAGTGTATTTTCGTTAATATGGCGGACTATTTTTAAATATATGATTCGCACGAAAAAGAAAAAGGCACACGAACGGTTTGCTTAGATTTCAATACAAGAATAATTTTATTAAAAATTTAAAATGGATCCTTAAAGCTAACAGTTCAAATTTCCCAAGCGCTGTGACATATAATGATGACAATTCAATTTTAAAATTCATTATAGCCGAAAAACTAAAATACTAATAATTAAAGGAGTTAATTCATAAAATTCAAAAATTTTAAAAAGAATATAAACTACAAAAATATAAAATGATGAAAAATATTAAATGATGAAAAAATAATAATAAAATAATAAAATACAAAAAAATTCAAAAATTGTAAAAAGAATATAAACTACGAAAATATAAAATGATGAAAAATATAAAATGATGAAAAAATAATAATAAAATAATAAAATACAAAAAAAAAACCATGAAATGACCAAGCTTAAATTATTGACGCTAAAGGTATGCTATGGCCAAAATAATTTTTCAATTCAACACAATTATTATTCTAAAAGAAGAAAAAAAATAATTATTTTGCAAACACATTAACAATAAACACATACATAACTTTGTGTAACTTTATGTAAGAGTTAGTAGCAACTTTAAATGAGCATAACTCCAACAAAATTTTTAAATTTTAAATCTGCAATTCTGGTGGACAGCTTAAAAGAAATACCTTTCCAATAAGATACGTTTGGTCCAAATCGGGAGAAAACTATTGAACAAATCATCGGTCACAAGAAATCGCCTGAATTAATATTGTAGTTTACATGAAAAAAATTTAATAAATTGATATATTATATTACAATATTTTACTCAAAATCGAAATTATTAATGCTATCTAGATCACGTAATAATTCTCGTCAACAAGCTTCGCGTGGTTTTTGGCCCAATGCGTAAACTACATGGAACGATACGAATTGATTAAACGTATTTATGTAAACTAACAGAGCCCAGCCCTCAGAACTCGAGTGCAAATTCCAGGAAATTTTATTTTTTCATTAATTTTATTTCTTTCAATGTTTTTTTAATCTTTTTAATTCATTAAATTTATTTCATTACAAATATTTGTTGAACACACCGATATAAGAGCCTAAAGGTTTTTGAACCACCTTGTATGCCATCCACAGGTAAGCTAATTTTAGGCAATTTACAATTCAACACAGGGCATGTGATATGATATTATTATAATGAAAAGCGATTGCGTTATTGTTGTTATTTGATTATGTCCAAAATTATTTTTCAAATCAACACAGGGCTTTTCATATACAATTTTTGCAAACACATTAACAAATTCAACAAACTCACAAACAGCATTGTAAACTTTATGTATGTGTTAGAAGCAACTTAAAATTAGCATTACTCCAAAAAAAAAAGTTCCAGACGGTGCAAATCTGTAAATCTGGTGGACAGCTAAAAATAAATAACTTTCATATGAGGTATGTTTGGTCAAAATTGGATTAAAACTGACAAAGTAACATCGGTCAAAAGAAATCGACTTGCCTATTAATATTATAAGTAGATAGAACGTTTCACCGTTTTAAAAATTTTTTTTTTAAATAGCAGTACAGTACTTTAGTACAGTAATCTGCTTGGTATCACCTATATTTTAGAATTTCGAACCAAAAAAATACGTCTTAGAAATATGAAAAGAATCAAAGAAATGCCCTTTTTAGTCGTTCACTACTCTTTAAAATTCTTTCAAAATCGCAAAAAGTCACCAGAAATTATTGTTTCATCTCTTACTAGAGGCATCACAACAACTCCCAGATGTGGAGGCGACGTGAGGGACATAAAGTTTTATTTCAACGAAATTCATTTTTTTTTAGAGCTAGAAGAAGACCATGTTGGGATTTCTTAAAGAATTTTTTGAGCCGCCCTCGTAAGTTATATTTGAATTTGTACGACTGGTTCCTGAAGAATTATTTGGTTCGTTAAACTTCTGTTTTGTACGTGAGATTTTATAAGAAATTTTTCACAAATTTAATTAACCAAAGCCTTCTTAAGAAATACAGAGAATTTTGTTTATAATCTCAATAATATTCTGAGAACTTTCTAGAAATAAAAAACTTTTGTAATTTAAAATCATGTTTCAAATCAAATAAAGTTTTTAAAAACTATGATTTTAAAAATCACACCACCTAAACGTCGAAACAAAAATAATGTCCTTGGAAATTGTTATTATTTTATGCATATTTTATACGTTTTATATGCAATATAATGTTGTTTTATAAATCATTGAAATTTAATTTCCATAATTCAATTTTAAGAAGATACTTAATTAACTTAAGACTTCAATTAATACAAGGATTGCCTCCTTTGTTGTGCGAGATAGAAGTAAAAAATAAGTTTAAAAAAATCAAAAGGGATGTATTCATTTTCAAAAATTCGATTCGATGTATTTCCCTATATATTTTTACCTTATCGTGATATTTGTTTGCTTAGTTCTTCAACTATAACTCAAGAACCATTGATGATTTCTCTTTTATTCTTCAGCAAATCAAGTTGTACTAATTTTATCGAATGAAATCTTCAAAAAAAAAATTTCATTGTTTCCTGGCCTAGTACTTTCACCCCGACTTGGAATTTCTCACCCCACAGAAAATAACCTCGCAAATGTTGCACGTTTTCCGACTGGAAAACGGAACTTTGACCCCACTTTTTCAAAGATTACAATTATTCAGATTTAATGGGAAAGGCTCAATTAAAACTGATTCAAAGTCGATCTATTTAGCACTTTTCCTTCCTTTATTGTTTCCTTATTCAAGCGGCAAAATTCACTCAATAATTTAATTTGCCGCCATTTGTGCAGTAAAGTGTTGGAAACCGAAGGAAAAAGATAGTTTCACAGATGACTGTTTCGGGTCAGTAAATAGGGAGCATTACTCGATAGAACAACGCGTTTTCATTGTCTAACAATATTTCAAAAATAACAAGTAAGAAAATTATAGTCGGTCTAGACCGACTTTATGATATCTAACACCATGCGTTTGGAGACTCTAGGTCCAACCAATTAGATAAGAAAATAAGCATAACCCAAATTTGGGTGGCATCGATATAAATTTTTTTGTCTTCGGATATGAAAAAAGTCATATCGAATGCTACATTTATATGGGGACTAGGTCGAAAAATGGACCGATCCTGATCATATCTGGTAAGGTCACATTTTTTGCTAAACTATATACAAAACAAATTTGAGAAAAATCTGTGCAATATCTTTTTTTTTATAGATTTAAGTAAGATCGGGAAATAGCTTAATATTTCATATGGGGGCTATGACTAAAAATTATCATATAGGGTTTGTTTTTGGACTACTGATAAATGGATGTAATAAACATACACAAACCCAATTTGACCGATAATTTGGATATTCTGGCAATTTAAGTCGATCTCATAGAGGTCATTTGTATGGGGACTAGGTCTGAACATACACCGATGTCAATAACATTCATGCTATGACTGATACAAGCTTATATACCAAATTTCATCAAAATATATTCATAGTTGGCAACCATAGGTTGATTAAAAAGTTTACATGGACGCACAGACGGACAGACGGACGGATGGACGGACATCGCTAAATCGACCCAGATTCTGAGTCAATAGTTATAATAAGAGATGGGTCTAGATCAAATATTTTTGGTAGTTACAAACATCAGCACCGCTATGTGGTTAGAGTATAATTGAAGCTTGGCGTCTACACTTCGAAAATTTCATACAGCAAATAGTCGGAATATTGATCTAACTTTATCAACTGTGAAGAGAACAAATGAAAAAATCCGGCAGACGGGAACAATTGTTGATGCCAAACACAGGGGTCATCTAAAATCGAAAGTCAATATCGAAGCAGTGCGTAAGAGTGTTGGCGAAAGTCCAGGAACATCAATTCCGCGCTGTTGTATTGTATTGTATTGTATTGTATAAAGAGGTGTCCAAAGTACTGCGACCGAATAATCTATTGTACTGCCCTCTGCTAATATTTTGTCCCTATAAAATCTCGCCAAACCCTGGAGCCCGCAGAAATTCGGGGTTGTTGGTTGGTTCCAGTGATTTTACTTCTCTCCCTGGTATTATGAAAGAACCCAGTTGCTTTTTTCCTCCTGTGCATTAACTCCCCACAATCGCCAGTATGAGCTCCGGTAAGTCTGCTTTCTCATCGAAGAATCTGCACATGGGGTTTGCTACAATTCCTAACTTGCTCAGATGCTCCCTGAGCCTACAGTGACCAGTTAAAATCCTGGTTAGTACTCTTAGTCCGTTCTTTGATAACCTTATACATGACCCAAATCTCTTACTGTTGTAGTTACATAACAAGAGTTTGGATTGCCTTAAGCCCAGGTGGTTCGGGAAAAGTTCCTGTCTGATATGATTCTCATATTCTCTGAGTACGCCTTCCCATACTTGTTTTCCTATTCCACAAAACGGTTCCGGCTCCATTAACTTCGCGAAAGCTCCCCTTCTGGGACCCAACAAAGGCTGACTTTATTTTGTCTGCCTGGCTCATTCAGTCTGTGTAGACAGTTCCATACTAACTTCGAGTTTACTACATAGGAGCTTAGTGCTCGAACAGCAGCTTGACTATCTTTTGTACTTTCTATTCAAGTTAACCTGTGCACATCTATCGATGGTATAAATTTCCGCCTGGAAAATACTTGTGTGTATTCCCATTTATTCGAAGTATTTGGTTCTAAGCCCGAAGACTCGCGTACCTGTTCCATTTCCGGTTTTTTACCCATCTGTGTACCATTTTATCGTATCCTCTTTTAGATAATATGCTGTACTCAAACTACTCCATTTCTTCTTATTACTAAGTTTTGTAACAAAGTTTTTCTTGAAATCGAATTTCTTCACAGTCCTGTCCATTGGACAATCTAGAAAGGAGTAATCATTAACTTGACTTATTCGGTTCCATTGCCCTTTTTAAAGCCTGGTTATAGGTTTATCCCCCTTTATTCTGATTGCTGTTGCAAGGGCTTTCTTCTGTACCACCATATGTAGTTGGCTTTGGTCCAAGCGTACTTACAGTGATGCCGTTGGGCAAGTCCTCAATGCACCCGTTATCGCAATACACGCTAGTCTTTGTATTCTACTTAACTCCATTTGAGTAGACTTCAACTCTGTCCTTTTAGCCCCATAGGTCACGATTGGATGGACCATCATGGAGTACATCCAGTATAGGATTCTGGGTTTACATCCCTAGGTTCTACCCGCCACCCTTCTACATAACAATGAAGCACGCGTGACTTTCTCAGTAATATGGTCGACATGTGCCTTCCATGTTAGCTTGCTGTTTTGTACTATGCCCAGATATTTCACCTCTGTCTTTGGTTCGGTGACTTCTCCCAGAATTTGAATTGCACTCCATATTGGAAGTTTTTTTTTCCTGGTAAATTGTACAATAGCGGTCTTTGTCCGATCGATGCTCAGTCCTATTGCCCTACACGACTGATTGGTAATTCTCAGCCCTCTTTGCACAATGTCACAAAGGGTTACCTCGAATTTGCCTCTTGCTACGAGGGCGGATCAATAAGTTCGTGACTTTTCGAACTTCCCTCGTAGTTATATGAAATGCAACACTGCTCTCATCAAGAACCACCTGTTGATAGACTAAAATTTGGAGCAAGTTCCGTCATTTACTTTATGTTAAACAGCTGTTCAAAACATACAACCTCGTGGTTTTTTTTTATAGAAAAAAGGGAATTACGAGTGCTCATTAAACATCACTTTTTGCGAAAAAAAAATCGTCAATCAAACCAAGGAAAAGCTCGCTAAATTCCATGGCGACTCTGCACCATCGATTTCATTGGTAAAAAGTGGTTTACTGACTTTTGTTGTGGTTGCACAAATACAAATGACGCTGAACGTTCTGGACGGCCAATTGATGTCAATACACCCGAAAATGTCGAAAAAATCCACGATATGGTGTTGGCCGATCGAAGGGTAAAAGCATGTCAGATTGTTGATGCCATAGGCATTTCAAATGGCAGTGTGGTTTCGATTTAAAATGATCAGTTGGGTTTAAGAAAGCTGTCACGATTAACGTTATCGTGTGACAACTTCAAAGGATTGTTTGGAGTTGTTTAACCGCAATTCGAATGATGTTGTAACTGTGGATGAAACGTGGATACATTTCAACTCCCCGGAGACCAAGCAGCAATCTAAGCAATGGATTTCTCCGGGTGAACCGGCTCCGAAGAAGGCCATGGTAAGTTTTTCGACCAATACGGTGATGGCAACATTTTTTTTGGGATGTACGCGGGATAATCTACAACGCTTACCTTCAAATGGGAAAAACAATAAACGGCGAATATTATGTCAACTTATTGGACCGATTTAACGAGGATTTAAAAAAAACGACCCCATATGGCCAAGAAGAAAAGTTATTCTTCATCAAGATAATGCACGGGTGCATTCTCAGTGGTAAAATTCCATGATTCCCCAGTGCCTATTTCCTATTTCCAAACCTAAAGAAGTGGCTCGGTGGAAAGAGATTTAACTCCAACGATGAAATTATTGATCAAACAAATGCCTATTTTATGGGCCTCGAAAATTCCTATTTTTTGGAAGGGATACAAAAATTGGAGAAACGTTGGACTAAGTGTATTGAGCTAAAACGAGATTGTTGAAAAAAAAATTTTTTTTTGCAAAAAAAAAACTGTGTTTCATTCAAAAATAAATTTTTTTTTTTTTTTTTTTATTATTCAAACTCAAGGGATGCCCCCTACAGATGCAGTGCATTGTGTTGATCTCAGGAAAATAGGTTATAGGAAGGAGGAAAGAGGGAGTAGGGGGTCCTTTTTTTATTTGCAGCGACAGACCAAAGCCTCTGGTGGGAATCGAACCCACGACCCCCCATGATAGGCGAGCACGCTACCTACTCACCTACGGGGGCGCTTAAAGTCACGAACTTATTATGACTATATCGTCCGCGTAGCCTTGACATTCTATACCTGCTTCCGACAGTTTCGTTAATAGTTCATCAACAACCAGACTCCACATTAAAGACGAAAGAACCCCTCCCTGTAGACATCCTCTGGTTGTGTTGACGGCTATGGTCTCCCCTTCTGCTGATGTTTTTACTGATCTCATGTAGAGAACTTCTAGCATCCATTTTGATGTCACTGAATCTACTCCTCTTCGGTTTAGTGCCCTTTCCATTACATCATGTGAAGTGTTATCAAAGGCTCCTTCCATACCTAGGAAGGCACAAATGGCTATTTCCTTTTCATCTGTTGATTTCTGAATAGTTCGGTGTTGTTTACAATAATTTCATATTTCAAGAAGCTTTCTACAGCGTATACTCTCTGAAGATCTGAGTTTCCACGCTTATAAAGTTCAATTGATATAAGAACCCAATTACCATGCACAACAAAGAGAGTTCGTTGAATGGAAAATTTAACACCAACAGGTGGGTTCATATTTTTCGAACAAAATCATGCTAAGCCATCACCTTTGATGGCTTCGTTAATCATAAAAATTAGCGTATTTGGGGTTACAGAACCCATATGTGACCCTGCTTAAGAAAACCCACCTAGTGTGTCAACTTTCATGAATTCAATTTTTGTTTGGATTTGTATGTAAAAAACCTTTAATTTTCATATGAAACCGCTCGCAAGTCTCAAAAACATCGGGAAGTAATGTAAAAATGCAATTATATAAAACGCTAAAAGCCCACTGCAACACGCAGGGGGAAACTTTAATTGCGTTTTACTAAAAAAAACCTTTTTGACACACTAGGTGGGTTTTCATATGCAGGGTCAGAACATGTATTTTTTGAAAATGTTTCCGGAAAATTTCGACAAAAGAGTGCGTATGTGCCAGCATAGTTGTGGAGGCTATTTGCTCGATTTGTTGTTCCATACCTAACTAACACTATCCTGTGTACTGTATGATTCAATAATAAAAACAATGTAATGAAAAAAACTGAGTTTTCTGTTTAATTCAAATCTTGCGTGAATTTTGGGAAACCCTTTATAACTTTACCAACGTAGAACATTAGAAGTCTCCTCTTCGGGTGGAAAAATCGACAAAAAGCTAAACTAGCCGCCTTAACAAAAATGTTTAAATACATCCTCGATGAAATAGAATTACGAGTAATATTCAATAGAGAATATTTAAAAAAATGGAAAAATTATGAATTTCTAAATAACTGTCAATAACATTGTACTTTTTAGTGACCATAAAGTATTGAACAACAACAACCAAAAATAATAATAAAAACAATTAATGTCAATTTCAACTTAATATTGTGATAAAAATAGAAAATTTATGAAAATCGTGAATATAAAAATCGATTTTATTACATATTTTTATTACAACCCATTCAAGATAACAAGATGAAGAACCAAAAGGTTACACAAAACCAAAAAAAAAAAAATAAAGACAAACGGGATGACATGATACGAGTAGAGTCTTAAGTTAATATTGAGTGTTCGGGTATTGAAGATTAAACTGAGAGTTGAAAAGAATACACACAAAAAATCAGTGGCAAGTTTTGGAAATCATACAACAAAAAGCAGAAAGATAAGATGATACGGTTGTTAGTGGTGGTGAGTTTTTTTTTTTTTTTTTTTTTTTTTTTTTTTTTTTTTTTTTGTGATGTCAACTTAAAACACGAGTCAATAATGAAAGTGATATTCTGTGTTGTCGGATTTTTTTTATTTATTCATTTATTTATTTTTCTTTTGGTCAGTGGATTAAGTATCAAATGTCATACCCAGAGAGCAACTAGAAGCAGAACACAGAAAAAATAATGATAACCTTAGTAAGAAAAGTAACGAAGGCTACAAATGTCCTGACACAATTCTCAAGGTTTCAAGTCCTATTTATGAATTAAAAAAAAAGAGAAAAATGTATATAAGGAAACCATATTAGGCATTTTGAAGGTGTAAATTATATACTCGTATGTGGCACAAACCCAGGTTTTTGTGAAATTTAAAACTAAGATGAAATTTTAAATTGATATTAAATTGATATTATTTAATAAAAAGAGGATATTGCACTAACTTCAGTTATTAATAATGAATAATCATAGACCAAGACGCTTTTTTATACCCTATACCACTATGTGGTCAGGGTATAATAAATTTGTGTTGATGATATTGAAATTGGTGACAAATGGTTTATGTTCAGACCCAGTCCCCATACAAATGATCCCTATGAGATCCACTTAAATTGCCATAAGATCGATCTCGCTAAAATTGGGTTTTTATTATTATTAACCAACACTGAGATGTCACCTACAAATGCAGTGCATTGTGTTGATTTCAGGAAAATAGGTTATGGGAAGGAGGAAAGAGGGAGTAGTGTTTGTGGATATTTGACTTAAATTTTATTAGATTGTAACTGTCAGGAAAGACTTGTGCGGCTAGTTTATTCCACATATGGCTAGTTCTACTGATAAACGAACTTTCCCTGAAATGCGTTGTGCGGTGAATTGGACAATAGCCTACAAACGGATGTGATCTACTAGGAATGATCCCATGGTATTATATAAAGAACAGTGTTAAACAACCCACATTCCGACGATGCTCCAATGAGTCAATAGAGTTGGATACCCCATTGTCATTAATGAGCATCTTTTGTACACGGTCCAGTAGCTCCAAAAGCTCCTGCCCATATATGGGAGTTGTATTCCATTTTCGGTTGGATGTAAGTGGTATAGATTTTAAGGAGATCAGAAGGAGTATAATTTTAGTAATTATTGCACCGTTTTACAAAACCAAGATGCATGAATGCTTCCTTCAACACTTGAAAAACATGCGCGTTCCAGCGAACATCACATTGAATTCTCATACGCAGAACATCAAGAGTATCCGATTACCCAATACCTATACCACCCATATACACAGATGACATTGTTGAATCCATGGCCATATGGCCATTAAAATCAACCCTATTCGCTGTAGCCCACTCGGATATTGTTAAACGGTCTTGATTAAGTGTGTCATCCATTGTCCGCCTTTTGCCCCCAACCCCAAAAGACTTGGCATACAACCTTGGGGTAGCCCTGAATTAAGCTGAAACTCATTAGATGAGAACCCATCAATAACAACACATATTGTGAGGTCTCTGAGAAAACTCAATATAAATAGATAGAAGTCAATACCGACCCCAAATGCAATAAGCTTTGATATCAATGCACCATGCCACACGCGATCGAACACCTTGGAGATATCTAAAGCAACCACCAACCAAAATTGAGAATGGATCGGCTCCATCGCTCAGAAAGAAGAGCTAACAGGTCTTCTGTAGAACGATTTCAACGGAAGCCATATTGTCGATAGTTAAGAAGTGAGTTGGCCTCTAGGTAATTGACAAGCTGGAAATTGACAATGCTCTCCATGCCCTTTGAGAGCGCAGAGCAGATTGTAATTGGATGCTAATTTTCAGAGTTAGTAGCCTCACCCTTTTTAGGCATTGGTTGGACATTAGAAACCATCGAGCAAGAGGGTAAGACTCCCGCACGCTACGAAAGGCTGAAAAGGTTGGCCAGTGGACCAGCTAGCGTCGATGAGCACTGTTTCGGCACCAGTGCTGGTTGCCATCCAGCCCCGCAGACTTATTAACGTTGACATTCGAAAGAATCTTTTTAACTGCACTTGCTCGAAAGAATATTTTAGGCATAGTACAAGACATCCTTCCAAGTTCGGGCAGTAGTCAAAAAATAAACCTTATAGGACAATTCTGTCATAGCTTACACATAGCAGAAACAAAACTTGCACAAATTTTTCTCAAATTTGCTTTGTACGTGTATTTGCAAATAGAAGTGACTTTACCAAATATGGTCAGGACCGGTCCATTTTTCGACCTAAATATTTAATATCTTTATAACAATACAACGCAAATGGCCGCCTCTATTGGCCACTGCAGAATATGCCCTTCCTGCTGCATTTTCCATAATTTTTTCGAGCATCCTGATGATGATTTCGTCACGAATGTTTACCTTGAGCTCGTCAATGGTCTAAGGCTTATTGGCGTACACCTTATTTTTTAAATACAAAAAAACTCCACATGGGTCCAATCTGGAGATCTGGATGGTCAGCCAAAGATGCCTATCTTTGCCATTACACGTGCAAGGAATTTTCGTTGCAGACACCGCACTGTTTGATTTTCAGTGTGGCATGGCCCACCTTCTTGTTGAAACCACTAACCGTCCATTGCTTTTTCACGTATTTTCTGGCAGAAACAATGAATCAACATATCGTTTGATTCATCGATAGTTTGGCTTCTGAAAAGAAAAATGGCCCAAAGAAAAGAAATTGGCCGCAAACAGTCACTTTTTGGTCATGCAATGCTATTTCTTAGATTTCGTATGCATTCTCCGTTGCCCAAATGTGGCAATTTTAAAGAGCATGAAATGGACCACGTCAGTCATTATAAATTGTTTCCAAAAGTCAGGTTCAGTGTCAATACGGTAAAAAAAAAACAAATCATTCTCCAAAATACGGCGCAAAGTGGTCCACTGAAGCTAAAAAGATTTACTTTCATTTTTAAGCTTAAGGGTAATTATACCCTATACCACTATGTGGTTTGGGTATAATGACTTTGTGCTGCTGTTTGTAACAACCAAAAATATTTGACCTACACCCATCTTTAATTATACCGATCGAATCAGAATCACTATCTGATTCGATTTAGCGATGTCCGTCCGTCCGTCCGTCCGTCCGTCTGTGTGTCCATGTAAAGCTTGTAATCAAACTGCAGGTCGCAAATATGAATATATTTTGACGAAAATTGGTATTTGATCTTTTATCCGCCATGGGATGAACGCTATTGAAATTGGTGAGAATCGGTCCATGTTCAGACCTAGCCCCCATACAAATGACCCCTATGAAATCAACATATATTGCCATAAGATCCAAATTATCATACAAATCTTAGTCAAATTGGGTTGTATGTATATATTACATCCATTAATCAGTAGTCCAAAAATGATCCCTATTGGACAGCTCTTAGTCATATGCCCCATATAGAGCTGCTTCCCGATCTTCACTTAAATCTATCAAAAAACAAAAATATTGCACTGATTCTTCTCAAATTTTGTTTGTATATATTTTTGCAAAATACAAGAGACTTTGCCAAACATGGTCAGGATCGGTCCATTTTTGGGCCTAGTCCCCATATAGATATAGCATCCGATATGAACTTTTTCATATCTGCAGCCGAAAATATTAATAAAAATCCCACTCAAATTTGGTTTATGCTTATTTTCTATATCCTGTTAGTTGGGCCTGAGAGATAGGGTCTCTAAACGCATGGTATAGGGTATCGTATAGTCGGTCTAGACCGACTATAATTTTCTTACTTGTTTTTCTTTTGCCTTTGGGACTCACTTCAAAATATTATTTCCAAAAGAAATATAATTAAAAAACAAGTCTTATACTAAAATAAAATCGATGTAACAAACGCCAGGTTCTTTACATAATTCGTGGGATTCCCCTAATTGTAAATGTACTAACATCTTTTCTGGCATTTTGATTCCCACACAAGGTTTTTTGCGTTGTTAACAAAAAAAAAAAAACTAAAGTGGAAAATTTCCGTAAACGTTTTGAAAAAACAAGTAATATCCCCAATGTGTGAATGGTCAAAAGTTCGTAATTCAAAATATTTCATTAAAATTTTAATTAATTATATTTTCTTAAAGTGTACAAATACTTTTTCTAGCAAGTGTACATTGGGGTGGCCCTTAATAAAAAAAAGTGTTTAAACTATCGCTCTCACCCGCTAGATATATGCGAATAGCAAAAAAAAAAAAACTGAGAAATACAAAGTTTTGGGTCAATCGAAAAAAATTTAGAAAATTTCAACTGTGTTTATATGGGGAAAATATGACTTTTTTTTCCGATTTTACGAAAATTTCGTTCTATAGTTAAATTTTTTCGACAAGTAGTTATACGAATCGATTTCAGTACTAAATTATCTCTTTAAAAAGTTATATAAATTCTAAATCGAAAACACTCTCCAAGAAATAGCAAATGCCCCAGATCACTTTTGTGCCAAAAAAAAAACTAGGTTGTGAAATTTGACGCAAATTTTTTCAACTTTAAGAAATTAATTAAAGCCATAATTTTTTTTTTTTTTTTTGTATCTATACTTATAAGTAATTAGATATGAAGTATTGTTTTATTACCACTTTTTTTACCTATTGCGCAATGAGACCAAAGATGGAAAATTTTTTGATAAAATTTTGAAAACTCCTTTATTTAAGTTTTAAAAAATTTTCTATAACTAAATTTCAAAAAAATGGATCTGGCTCTTTAAAGTTCTGTCAAATATATGTGAGAGCTTAACTGTGTGAATTTTTTTGTAAATTCTTCTGCCAGAATTTTTTTACAAGGAATTTTTTTTGCTGATTTCGAGAAAAATTTGTATTTTGTGAAATATTCAGTAAATATACTATTCAAAGGACTTTGTATCAAAATTTTATCAATTTTCTGCCTTTAAATGCTATATTTTATCCTAATAGCCTAGGGTTTCGAAAGAAAATTATATGAGCCCATTATCCCTTTTCGATTTGGGGTCACATATGACCCCAAGCTAATAAAAGACAATTTATTAAAAAAATTCAAATATTTTGTAAGTGCTGTTGAATTCTTAGATGTGACGCTTACAATATAATCACCAAATGTGCAATTCTTCCATGCTAAAAATTTTACATAAATCGAACAACGTTAACCCATTCCTTGCCGAGGCCAAACTTTGAATTTTGACATATATAAAAAAATTAATTGTTCCAGTAAACTAGATGAAACCCTTACTATGGGTTGGGAAATAAAATTGTGCTATATTTTACGAAAATTTACCCTTATGTGCTCCTAGGCTTAAAATGATCTAAAATTTTGCAGTATTTGCAAAATATTTGAATTTTTGACTTAATCGTCCTATACTAGCTTGGGACCTTTTTTGGCGCCAAATCCAAATGGTTTAAGGAGATCAAATTATTAAATCATCATAATCGTCAAATCATAAAAATTGGTCAAGTATAGCGCGATTTTATTTCCCAACCCATAGTAAGGGTTTCAGTCGCATTGAGGCACCTCTAAATTTTTTTTGATTGACCCAAAACTCTGTATTTCTCAGTTTTTTTGCTATTCGCATATTTCTAGGGGGGCGAGACTTTAAATTCGAACACTTTTTTCCCCTCCATATAATGAAGGGCCACCCCTTCATTAATTAAAAAGTATTTTTGCTTACGCCTTGCTAATTACATGACCACAGCTGTATCCGCATATGAAATCATATTTAAATTAACGTAAATTATTTTAAATGAGAGTTATTGTTATGAACTCCTCTGAAATAAAATAAAAACAGCAATTTAAAATCTTGTTAAGATATCACATGGCCATCAATAACACCCTTTTATTATAATAAAGGCCCTCAAATGTGGACATTAAAATAACACTTTTGGCGACGCCATGGGAAACCCCAATTAAAACAGTGGGGGTTTTATTGCAGCTGATATTGACAAAAAATCTAACTGGCGTAACTGGAGAACTTAATAATGTAATGAAAGTAAAAATAAAAAAAAAAGTTTCATGAACCCAACATACAGTATAAAAAAAAATTTAATTGGAAACCCTATTGAAAGTTCTCAGATTAAATTACAGCTGCTTTTTTTGCACTTTTTATTTGGCTGACCGCAATGTATGAAATGTTTAACTTTTCATTGACTAAAATTATTAACCCAACCTCAAATAACCTCATTCATACTTTTGTTTATATTTATTTACAATTTGTTGTTTGGCGGCAAAATATTGTAAATTTCATATTTAACAAGTTTGGTTTTTAATGAAGCAACTACAAATAAATTGTTTTTATGTGTGTTGTGTCAAAAAAGTCACTTATTTTGGTTGGTCGGTAAATTTGTCTTTGTTGTTGCTGTTTTCAATTTCATCTTGTTAGCAACATTGTTTATTTTGTGGTTTTGTTACACGTACATACTCTTGAGGTAACATCATTTGGATCTTTAAGAGTTTTGGGGAAAAAAAAACATAAAATGTTAAATATTTTTAAATATTCTATATATTAAAATGTGAGCAAATTTAAGTGCTATAAATGTAGTTTCCAATTTTTTACGACCTTTTATATTTTTTCCTTATATTGTGGTTTGTTTGCTTGCTTTTTCAGCTCATAACTCAAGAACCATTGATTGTTTTCATTTCATTCTTCAGCAAAATTGTAGCTAAGGCTTTAATAAATACCTATAATATAGGCAAGGCGATTTCTTGTGACCGATGTAAGTTTCACAGTTTTACTCCGATTTTGACAAAAAAATTTTTTCATCGTCTGGAATATTTTTTTGGAGTTATGATCGTTTAAAGTTGCTACTAACACATACATAAAATTATACAATGCTATATGTGTGTTTAATAAATTTGTTAATATGTTTTTGTTAATGTGTTAAGTTTATTTTCTTCATTTAAAATGAGTTGAATTATGAAGCATACCTTTAGGGTCTTTATTAAAATGAAAAAAATAAAATTTCCTAGAATTTGCACTCGAATTTCGAGTGCTTGAATCTACTAGTTTTTTTATGAATATATCCATGTAAAAAATAGAATAAAAACTACTAGTGTATGTTTGATTGAATATTAAAAATATCACTCATACGTAGATATTTCTTCCACTCTGTTAAAAAAATAATCATAAACCCTCAATATTTTATGTTATTATAAAAAAGGGATTTTAAAAAAGGGGCGAAAATGACAATTTTGAAGGTTTCATTCGATAACATTAGTCCAACTGAATGTACTGAATCTTTTGGCTAAAGAACGAAATGAGAAGCCATCAATGGTTGTTGAGTTATAGCTGAAAAACTTAACAAACATCGAGATAAGGAAAAAATATAACAGGCCCAAAAAAAGTTTGGCTTAAGAACGCCAAAACTTTTGGAGGCTTTACTATACTCGACTAGTACATGCACCCTGACTTGTAGTTTGATTTTTATTATACCGATCTATTCAGAATCCCTTCCTGAGTCGATTTACAGAAGTCTGTCCGCCCGTCCGACTGTGCATCCCTGTATACCTTGTAATCAAACTACAGGTCGCAATGTTAATATATTTTGATGAAATTTGGTATATAAACTTCTATCGGCCATATTGGGCAAACGCTATTGATATTGGTGGAAATCGGTGCATGTTCAGACCTAGTCCCCATATAAATAATACCTATCAAAACGACCTAAATTGCCATAAGATACAAATTATCATATCGATTTCGTGTTTAAAACATCCATTAATCAGTATTCAAAGAATAATCCCTACAGAACAATTGTCAGTCATAGTCCCCATATAGAGTGGCTTCCCGATTTTCACTTAAACCAATCAAAAACAAATATATTGCACAGAATATTCTCAAATTTAAATGGGCAAATGGTGTATGTTGTTGTTACCAATATGGAGGCTGTAGGAATGTTGCATATATGTATTTAGGCTAGCCAATTTTTTTGAAACTTTAAAAAGGTCCGGTTCGAAGGACCAAATGTAGGTGTCGAGACAAACACAGATATATATAAAAAATTAAAAAAGAATTGATAAGTTTGTCTTTTAGGAGAGATAAGTCTCTATTTATTTTTTTTTTTAAATTGACGATAGATGTGTTTTATGTACGAAGGTACCAAAACGAATGAATCTTATAAGTTAAAAATTAATAGAGAGAAAGTAGGGAACAATATTTAAGTAACGTTAACGGTCTTACTAGTTAAACTCTATGTAAATCTATCAATGGTATTTAAAAAGGCATTGTAATAGATTTAACACAAGAGTACCCCAAAAATGGCCAATTTAATAAAAGGTGAAAAAATAAAAAAGAAAATAACAATTTGCACTTAAACGGACGTCGTTCAATGGACTCAGTATTTTTGGTAGTTATAAACATCATCACAAACTCATTATACCCTGACCACGTAGTGATATCTATACATTAATACGTGAAGGTAAAATTTTAGTTCCCTTTTTAAGCAATAGGCACGGAGGAGTGTGAAAATTGGATTAGTTATAGTACATATGGAGGAGAAGCTGAGAATGATAAAATTTATGTTTAATCTGTCTTGAAAATATATTAAATTAAATAAAAAAAAAAATATATTTATAATAATTCGTTACGTCCTGTTAATGCGAATGATTTAAATTATATATCAGATGCTCTGTGTTGAATTGTGAATTGCTAAAATTTAAATTTAGGCTCATTTAAATATTCATAAATTTTTTATATATATAGATTAAAAATTGAATGAAAAAATAATATTTTCTAGAATTTTCACTCGAATTTCGAGTGCTGGTAGGGTATAAAAACGAAAGACGACATACTTTGGTCACATTATGAGGAACCCCAAATATAAGCTGCTACAAATCATTGCGCGAGCAAGTATTGGAGTAAGGCCTATTAGACGAAGAATGAAAATAACATGGCTTAATAATATACAGATGAGGACTGGCATTCGAGATATAGGGTATCTTCTGAGCGAGGCGATAAATAGAGACGCTTTTGCGGAGATTTTAAAAAATTTATGAAATTATCCGACATATCTAGAAATAAAGACTTTGAATTGACATTTACTACAATCCAGCAGAGGAAAGGTTTATTCCAAAAAAAAATAATACCGTCCGTTTTTTGAAGAAACAATATACATATCTCAACCGGAATTGAACGTACTTCATGGCTAATTAGTAGTGCCAAAATTTTGATCACAAACTGAAAATTTAATTTTTGTAGAAAATTTTTGGCACGTGAAATGTTTCGGATTCGGGATCTGGTATTATATTACTGCGATCATTCCTAGATATTTCTTAAAAATGTCTATGTCAAATCTAATAAGGTGGAACCATCAAATTAAATGTAACTTCTTAGAAATTCTATAAGAAGGGGAACCCGAAGAAAAAAATTCATATTTGTTCTGAAGGCACTATATATGAATTTTATATGACATGAACAGTACTTTAAAGGCCTTTCGAGCGTTAGATATAAAATGCACTTGATTCCCATATTTAAAATTTATATTATTAGAAGGATGTTATGTCAGAATCAGACACCAGTTTCCAGTATTTCAATATACGTGACCTGGTCTATGAAATGGGGGCTTAGATGTCAAAAAATCATTTTCCATTTTTTGTGGATTCGAATAGATTACGAGACGCTCGCTCTTTCACATGATGACGAGAAAAAGACTAAATTGAGTTTGTTCTTTGTTAACTCTAAACAATTGATTCTCGTATTCTCAATCATTTTTCGTGGCATAATTATTTGGCATTGTTTTACCAGCTCTTATTCTTCTTTATCTGTAGCAGATATATCCATCCTAATGGAACTTTGTTCCATTTCCAGGCAACGTAGATAAAATGAAATAATTAACACGAAATTAACACAACAAGATTGTATCTTTAACAACTAATTTCTCGATAACTTGTTTACGCAAGTAATGCCACAATCACAATAATGTTTTGCTTTAAAAATGAAGATAAATTAATAAAGATGAATACAATAACGTGGCCTTAAAAATTTAAATGGACGTTGATTATTGTAAAAAAAAAATATGTGGAAGTGGGTATGAGCATGGTCGAAGGGGCTTTAAGACAGCTCCAGAAGTATTAAATTATTTTATTTATTTAATTGTTTATTTATTTACTTATTTATGTATACAATATGATCCTTACAGACTAGCATCTTATCACTTAAAGCACAGCAATTTTTTTAAACAAGTTTTAAACTCATTTGAAGAAATACTTATCATAATTTTGATTAGAGGTTCATTACGGCCATATTCCGTTCTATGAAACTCAATATGGAAACAATTGTTTGTTCTCAATGAAATCTGAGGAACCAAAAATTTAAATAAATATAAAAGATTAGGACAATCAATTAAACCATAAATTATGCCACGCAAAGATGTTAATGAGTGTATTTTCCTTCCAAATTCTAGAGATTTGATAGAAATCCAAATACATCTGTGCTCATAAGATCTGAGAGGAGTAGAGAAATGAAGATACGAAAAAGTGAACTTTAACAAGTAAGAAAATTATAGTCCGTCTTGACCGTCTATACGATACCCTATACCATGGTTTAGAGACCGTAACTCTTCGGTCCAACTAAGTGGATTTAGAAAATAAACATAAACCAAATTTGAGTGGCATTATTATTAATTTTTTTCGGCAGTAGATATGAAAAAGTTCATATCGGATAATATATTTATATGGGGACTAGGTCGAAAAATGGACCGATCCTGACCATATTTGGTAAAGTCACTTATATATTGAAAAAATATACATAACGAAATTTGAGAAATATCTGTGCAATATAGTGGTTTTTTGATAGATTTAAGTGAAGATCGGGAAGCAGCTTTATATGGGGGCTATGACTAAGAATTGTCCTATAGGGATTAGTTTTGGACTACTGATTAATGGATATAATAAACACATACAAACCCAATTTGACTGAGATCTATATGATAATTTGAATCTTATGGCAATTTATGTCGACTTCATAGGGGTCATTTGTATGGGGACTAGGTCTGAACATGGACCGAATTCTACCAATTTCAATACCGTTCATCCCATGACCGATAGAAGGTTATGTACCAAATCAAAATATTTTCATATTTGTGACCTGCAGTTTGATTACAAGGTTTACATGGACACACAGACAGACAGACGGACGGACGGACGGACATCGATAAATCGACTCAGAAAGTGATTCAGAGTCGATCGGTATAATAAAAGATGGGTCTAGGTCAATTATTTTTGGTAGTTACAAACAGCAGCACAAAGTCATTATACCCAAACCACATAGTGGTATAGGGTACAAAAATGTTAAAAAGCTATGGACCTAAGACAATTCCTTGCGGATTCTGCCAGTTAAAAAAAAAAATCATGCGAGTCCGATCACAGGGGAGATGTGTAAACATCTAGTAATTAAAGATTTTTTTATGTTATTTTCTAAAATCAAACAGAAAGCGTCATCTATATATCACTTATAGCAAAAACTGTTTCAGCTAATTCAACAACCCTTTGCTGTAAAACGTTAAAAATTTCCCAATATAAACGATACATAGATGACGCTTTTAAAAAAGTGCCATAAAAAAACAATTTTATTTTTTTGTGTTACAGCTTTCACCGATTTGTGTTACGCTGTTTTTGTGATTGTATTGTGAAATAGAAATTTACCCCACTGCGCGTATACATGTTTACACATCAAAAACGAAACACACAATTTCCCACCATTTTTAAAGTCTTCTACTAGATGAACTAAATTTGAAGAATGAGCAGCATATAAAAAATCGAAACAATTGGGAGGTACGTATGAAACACAGAGGAAGAGATCAATAACAGAATCGTAATTTGATGAGGTTATCAATCTGCAAAACAGAGTTTTTTTAACTGCAGTCAACCTCTAGTGAGAATCGTTTTCAAAACATCTCTAACCATACGACAACAACATTTTTCGGATTAAAGAATTCTCCATCATAGCAGTCGAGTTCACCATGTTTCATTAATAACAAAGACATAAAAATCACATACTCGTAACATTATGCTAGTAAATTTTTAAAGAATTAAAGGCATCAGCCGATGTCCATAGTTCAGGATTAAACAAATCTTTATAAAGGGTTTTTCAACAGGGACGCTACAAAAGTAGAAAGACAGGGACAGCAAACGACGCCATATTTCTTGCCACTCTTTCGACATTTCTCTTCAATAAGGTTTGCCATTTCATGATGGAAAGATATACGAGCCAACAACGAGTCGAAATTATTAAAATTTACTACCGAAATTCGGAGTCAGTGGCCTCAACGTTAAGAGCGCTACGTCCAATTTATGGTCGTCATAATCGTCCTAGCAGATCAACAATTGAGCGTCTAGTGGAAAAATTTGAATCCACAGGCACAGTACAAAATCTTCCCGTGCCAGTGAGACAAAGAAGTGGCCGTAGTGTCGAGAATATTTTTGCCGCTGAGGCTTCAGTGGAAGAAAGCCCAAATGTGTCTCTCACACGTCGTTCTCAAGCGTTGGGCATCTCTGTGACGTCGTTGTGCGGAATTTTGCGAAAAGATCTTGGCCTACATCCTTACAAGATCAAATTGACCCAAGAACTGAAGCCGCTTGACCACCAGAATCGTCGTATGTTCGTGAACAACTGAGCAACAACTTGAAAATGATTCGGATTTTCATCGAAAAATCATCTTCAGCGATGAGGCTCATTTCTGGCTGAGTGGCTTCGTCAATAAACAAAATATGGGTTATTGGTCAGACAGCAATCCACACGTACTCCATGAGTCATCATTGCATCCCGAAAAAATTACGGTTTGGTGCGATTTATGGGCCGGCGGCGTCATTGGGCCGTACTTTTTCCGTGATTATCACGACCGGCACGTTACTGTGAATGGGAATCGCTACCGTTCAATGATAACCGAATATTTTTGGCCCCAATTGGATGATATGGACTTGGAGGACATGTGGTTCCAACAGGACGGCGCCACAAGCCACACAGCGAATGCCACAATCAATTTATTGGAAACCAAGTTTGGAGAACGTGTTACCTCACGATTGGCCGCCTCGGTTGTGCGATTTGACGCCTTTGGACTATTTCCTGTGGGGCTACGTCAAGTCTATGGTCTATGCCAACAAGCCAGCGACGATTGATGAACTTCGTACAAATATCGAACGTGAAATTGCAGCAGTATCGGCCGATTTATGCTTGAAAACCGTCGAAAATTGGGTTCAGCGTCTGGACTTCTGCAAGCGTGCCCGTGGTGGCCATGCAAAAGAGATCGATTTCCATACATAATGGCATCGAACGTACTTTCACAGGAATAAAGAATTTCATTGATATCCAAAACCGTTTTTGTTTTATTTAAAAAAACTTTTGCAGCGCTCTTATTGAAAAACCCTTTACAAATTTGAGGAAATTAACAAACTTTAAATCAGTAACCGAAGAATCTTTTTTTGATTAATTTGGAACATGAAATATGGCTTTTTCTGTATTAAGATATTTAATGACATACGAAAT
Source organism: Cordilura impudica (assembly GCA_963682025.1). Lineage (NCBI taxonomy): Eukaryota > Metazoa > Arthropoda > Insecta > Diptera > Scathophagidae > Cordilura > Cordilura impudica. Next base: position 33,463,889 of record OY821518.1, on the reverse strand, counting down.
TATATTGTCCTCCATAATTGATGGCCTGAAAGAGGATAAATGAACTCATTTCGTTTTGCCAATCTCATATAATTCCATGTTAACATTATCATTAATGGATTTTCAAATGATTTTTTTAATTCTATTAGCGCAATAGGAATTAGTTTGAGATTTAACAGCATTTTTCTGGTCATTCGGACGGCATCTATGTGACTAAAAAAATATATATAGGTATCAATATTTTTCCTTTGAGTTTTATTAAAATAAAAATTAAAAGTTATTTATAATATTATTAGGCTAGGCGATTTCTTGTGACCGATGTTTTGTTCTACCGTTTTATCCCGATTTTGACCAAACGTATGTTATTTGAAAGGTATTTCTTTTTAGCCGCCTTGAAGATTTACAGATTTTTAAATTTTTTCCCTTATTTCGAGTAAATTGAATTTAAAGTTGCTACTAACACATACATAAAATTATACATATGTTATGTGTGTTTTACTAAAATTGTTAATGTGTTTGTTAATGAGTTTGTTATCTTCATTTCGAATAATAATAAACCATAAAAGTGTTGGTTTATGAATTGGCTAAGTTGAAAAATAAAGATGCCTGGAAATTGCACTCGAATTTCGAGCGCTGGAATCTGCTAGTTTATACAAATCTAAGAAGAAGAAAGGTAAAAAGGTAAAAAAAAAATTTCTAATATTTTTTTATTGTAATTTTTTTTATCGTCACCTGCAAAATTTCAGTTTTTCGGCAGACAAGCAGACACTACGAGTTAATATAAGAGAGTAAATATGCTTAATTTGTCCTATATGTAACTTATTTATTTATTATGAAATAATAAGTACCGTATATGCGATATAAAATAAGAATTGTACCCTTAAAAAAATAAGGGTCCTTATTTGTGCTTTTCTATAATATATCCAAGTTTCTTTAAAATCTACCAGTTCCACCTGGTCTATTTGAGCTTTAAGATATCACTGCAAATCATCAATCTGGTATTTATTTTTAATGCAAAACATCTAATAAATACAACATCTGCTGAAAGAGAATGATGCAACCGACGTCATTCGCTTAAAACGTGAATGAAACCAGTCAACAATTTTGCTACAGCAGATGAATTCTCGTTCTGAGATAAACTTTAAAACAATAAAACATTAATTATAATACATATCAGATAATTAGTCTTTCTATTCACAAACCAAGATTGCATGTTGTATTTCATTCAGTGCAGACTAATGAAGGTGATTATTTTAATTTCGCTGCCATTTAATAGCCGGCAAGATTATTTAAATATACAAACTATCATCGAAATTACATTAAAAAAGTGATTGTATTAACTGCCACTGTTTAGTGTTGCTTCTGACTTTGTCCGTCTTCTTACTCATCTTAAAGTTGGTAATTTAACAAAAGTAAGAAAAAAAAGACATGACCAACTGAATGACCACAACTTAACCAACGAAAAGATTACTAGTGATTTGGTTTGACTGAAATGAACTGTCTGTCTGTCCATCTGTCTGTCTGACTTTCTGTGTGCTTGGGTGTGCGTGCGTGCACGTATTGTATGCTCAGCAGGCGGTGCCAACACTTAAATCTTCGGCCTCATATTTATTAAAGCTTTTAAAGCGGCTTTTTCTCATTTATATTTTTTACCATTGAATTTTATTGTTCTTTCAGCTTTTTTTTTATATTTATTTTCATCTTTGATTCAAAACTTTTGTTTCTCGAAAAGGTGTGAAGAAAAGTGTTGAAATAATCAAATGATTATTATCATTTTAAGAAGAAATCATCTTGAAACATTTTTTGAATCTGTTTTTGTGGTTATTTCCAGTGTCGGTCGACCATAATAAAACTGTCAATTGATTTTATATTGTTTTCTTGCGTTGGAATGGTGTGAATTTCAAAATGTTTTATGTTCTTTTCTTGCTATTTTGGAATTGCAAAGTAAGAGTATTGTTAAAACATCAAAGTGTTGTTGCTGACATGGCAAAAGTTGACAACAAACAAGGGTTCTGTTTGCCAAAATATTCAATTCTCCGGAAACCCTTTTCAACAGCTTTTGTTAAGAGTTTGTCATAAATCTTTTTAAGTTCACAATAAAATAAAAAAATTTATCAACACTAAAATAGCTGAATAAAGAAGTAAAATGATTTTTAGAAAAGAATTCTGTAGAATTCTTTTATTTTTTTCTTTATTAGAAACTCATGTTCTATTTTAAAAATAACACGATTAATTTTGGTATTTTTAGAGCAAGCAACAATATTATACAGCAAACAGCTTAAAAGACTAATGGCGAATCTCAAAAAACTGTGACCATGACCTTGCTGGCTGATAAAATCTAATTTTTGTTCCCTCCACACCAGTGGGCAGAGAGTATATCTAAGTTTTTCATTCCGTTTGTAATAATTAGAAAAAAATTTGCACCCCATAAGATATATATATTCTTGATATAGCGATGTCCGTCTGTCCGTCTATGGAAATTACGATCGCGTCCTCAATAGGTCAGCCGAGTTCATAGTTTTTAGTGAAAATGAATCATTGACATCTTGAGCATGTTGCTATTTGAAATTATCAAAATCGCCTCAATAGGTCCAGAGATTTTAATGAATATTTGAAAAAAAAAAACTCTTGAAAATACATGATTTTTCTACGTAAGTTTTGCTACTGATGTTATTCTAAATTTTGTTTCTTGTGTGAAATGGTTATTGTTGTTGTAGTTGTTGTGTTTGTATCATTTGCTTCATGCATGAGTGTGTATGGTTACTCTCTACGTAAGGCTTGCTATTGGTGTTATTCTAAATTTTGTTCCTTGTATGTAATAGCTGCAATGGTTATTGTTGTTGTAGTCGTTGTATTTGTAGCATTTGCTTCATGAGTGTGTATGGTTACACGTGTACATGTCGAGATGCTTAAAGCCGGTTTGGCTCAGCCACCGCCTTTTCTTTACTGTTGGAGCAGCCGCCGAAGTAGGCTTTTAATTGATCAACCAACTTAAAATTGTCATAGATGAATAATTCTTAATTGTAGCAAGGTTTAACCGATTTATTTTCTCGCTTACGAAAGAAGAACATTATTTCTATCAAAAACCATCATTGTCCTTACAAAAAAAAAAAAAAAAAACAAAAAAAAAATTGTCAATATAGCACAATTTTATTCCCCAACCCACAGTTAGGGTTTCATCTAGTTTACTAGAACAATTAATTTTTTTTATATATGCCAAAATTCAAAGTTTGGCCTCGGCAATGAATGGATTAGCTTTGTTCGATTTATTCCGAACTTTTAGCATGTAAGACTTATACACTTGGTTAATCTATTTTAAGTGCCACATCTAGAAATTCAACATCACTTACAAAATATTTGATTTTTTTTTAATAAATTATCTTTTATTAGCTTGGGGTCATAATGGGGCATATTATTTTTTTCTGAAACCCTAGGCTGTTAAGATAAAATATAAGATTTAAAAGTAGAAAACTGATAAATTTTTGATATTATGTATTTAGAAAGATTACATTTACTGAATATTTCATAAAAAACTCATTTTTCTCGAAATCCGCAAAAAAAAAAAGTACCTTATAAAAAAAAATTTGACAGAGGAATTTACTTAAAAATTCACACAGTTAGTCTCTAACATATATTTAACAAAACTTTAAAGTGCCAGATCCATTTTTTGAATTTTGTTAAAGAAAATTTTTTAAAAGTTAAAAAAGGAGTTTTCAAAATTTTATCAAAAAATTTTCCTCCTTTGATCTCATTCCGCAATAGGTTAAGAATGTGGTAATAAATCAATACTTCATGTCTTAGTGTTTATAAGTATAGAGACTAAAAAAATCTATAGCTTTCTTCAATTTCTCAAAGTTGAAAAAAGTGCCATTAAATTTCATTTCCTAGTGGTTTTTGGCACAAATGTGGTCTTGCGGCATTTCCCATTTCTTGACGAGTTTTTATTCGATTTGGAAGTCATATAGCTTTTTTAAGAGATAATTTAGTACTGAAATCGATTCAGATTGTCGAAAAAATTAAACTATAGAATGATATTTTCGTAAAATCTGAAAAAAAAATTCGTATAAACACACTTGAAATTTTCAGTCGCGTTAAGGCACCTCTAAATTTTTTGATTGACCCAAAACTTTGTATTTCTCAGGTTTTTTTTTTTTTTTTTTGCTATTCGCATATTTCTGGGGCGTTAGACTTTAAATTCGGACACTTTTTTCCCCTCCATACAATGAAAAGCCACCCTAATACACATATATTACAAATTGTGGCCACCCAATTTCTCACCAATCTAAAACATTTTCAAATCTCCCATCATTCCAACGTGGCCTCATTTGTCAGCCGTTTAAATTCAGCTGTCTATTGTTGATAAACAAGGTGTAAAAACACACACAGTGAAAAAATCGCTACTGTTACTATTGTTATATACTTATTATTCGCAATTCTTTACAATGAAACAACTGTTTTTAAATTTTATATTAATATTAAAAACAAAAAAACTTTTTTTGCCTCTACTGAAAATTTGTAAATTTTGAGTTGACTCACTTTAGAGGTGCGATATTTAACCGCGGTTCGATATCCAATTTGATCTATTTTCGCAAAACTAAAAAAGTTATTCACTTAAATGGCTTTTAATCATGGATGGGATGATCCTTGATCATCTTCGCGTGTAAAGTTATATTTATTATTTTATAAGATTTTAGCAACGACATCTGTTTATAAGAACAAGTACTATCAAACAAAGGAAAAATTATTAATGAAAGGCTAAAAACAGTTTTGTGGCAGGACAGAATTTTTATTCAGCACGTAGTAGTGGAGGTACTCCTGAACATTCAAGAGAAAATTTAAATAAACGACACCCTACACCCTGAGCTTAGAGAAAAGGTCTTCTTAGATCTACATAATTGGATATAGAAAGAAAATAAGCATAAACCAAATTTGAGTGGACATTAATAGTAAACATAGTTCGGGAAAAAGGAAAGGTCCATCTGATATCTTTATGGCCAAGAAAATTGGAAGCATATAGAAAAGTAGTCCGGCTAGATCAGTGCTCGGACTATTTGGTGCGAAACGTTAAGGCCAAAACACACAAAGTTCAAAAAGGACCAGAGAGGAACGCTGTAAAAAATTCAAAGGCCAAAAACAGAGCACGGAAATTGAAATCATGCTTTATAAAAAAAAAAATCAAACGAAACGTAAGTATTTGCCGATTTTTCGAGCTAGTGTTCAAGGAAAAATCCTCCAAACAGTTCGGAGCTTTGGCTAGAGGCGAGATATTGGGCTTCTGTGAAAAGGGAGTTGAAGAGTACAAGATAGAATGTGGAAGGTTACCGGAAAAGACCCACAAGTTAAAAAGTAGTGATTGGAACTATACAAATTATCTTTTTTTTTTTGTAAGCCTTAACATAATTTCAATTAAATAAAAAAAAAACATTAACATATTGAATATCTTAACTCTTCTCTATTAAATAGGCTTAACATTATCAAATGTCTTTCGTACAAAAAATTCAGTTGTAATACATCCTCCCTTATCATCCTCAAATCGATATTATTATCTAAAACCAACTGTGGTATCTACCTATATGGATATGCACCCAAGAGCACTTTGAACAAAATAAAAACAATATTTAATTCCGCCTTACGCCCCTCCCTAGGAGCTTTTAGAACATCTCCTATAAAAAATTTTATTTTTGAAGCGGACACAATGTCACTTGAACAATACAGGGAATTCGCTACTGCAAAACTATTTAAATCCGTCATGTTTAATGACCGCTACCCACTCTCAAATATTTACAAAAAAAAGTCAATTCATCATAAAAAATTAAAAAAAAATTCCATCAGCACTAACACATATCGTCCAGTTTTACAAAAACCACAATTTACCCTTCAATATGCCTTAGCCATCTCTTATAAACAATCCCATTTGGACAATCGACCTTTCTACAATTGACACATCCCTCAACGAAAACAAAAAATCATCTAAATTCAACATAAATTAAATGACCATCATATCTTATATACAGATGGTTCCAGATCTGAAAATGGAACTAGTTATTGCGGTGTCGATAGCAACAAAGCCTTGGTAAATTCAATTTTACCCGAATATAGCACCAATTATTCGGCTGAAATTATAGCTATTTACGAGACAATTAAACTCATAAAGACCTCAAAAGATAAATACGTAACTTGCACACACTCTCTTTCGGCATTAGATGCCGTTCAAAATTTGAACAATGAACAATTATATCCAAGCATGATTCGACAAATTCTTATTGAGAGACAGCCTGATATTAAACTTATTTGAGTACCTGGCCACTCAGGTATAAAAGGTAACGAGACTGCAGATAACTGTGCTAAGAGTGCACTTTCCGCACCTCTAATAACTACACCAAATCTTTCTTCCGATGATATAAAAAATTTCTTGAGTTCCAAATTTAGAGAAGTCAAATATCACAATTGGACACAAACCAGTGATTGGTACAAGAAAATTAATCAAAAAAAATGAATGCCAACAACATTTTCAAAAATATCAATAATAATATCATGCCAAGAAAAGATCAAATTAAAATAATACGTTTGAGACTTGGTCACACCCAAACCTCCCAATCACAAATTATGAATAAAAACTAAACAAAATTATGTCCCTTTTGTGAATTCAACCCAATTAAAATCGATCACCTATTTTTTAATTGTCAACATACGAAAAAATTCAAAAACCCAATATTAAAGACTAAAGACTTTTTCCAATTAATAGATATTCCAATGACCAACGACAATATTAAGAAAATAATCAATTACCTAAAACAATGTAACCTTTACAATTTCATTTAAATTTTTCATAATACATTGAGCTTAAGACCAACGTTGTCACAGCTCTTTCCTAAATTTATTGTACTAATAATTGAGATAAATAAAAAAAAAATTTTTAGGTTCAATGGTTTGTTTATTATAACATTTTAAGCATCCTGAACTTTTTTGATTTCACTCTTTATCTCTATGTGGGAACTAGATCAAAAACTAAACCGCTAATGAGAAAAATCTATGCAATATTCCGTTTTTTTTTTTTTTTTTTTTTTTTGATACTTTTAAGTGAAGATCGGGTGGCAGCTTTCTATGGGAGCTATTACTAAGAATGGTCCTTCAGAGTTTATTTGTAGACTACTGTTGAATGGGTATAATAGACCAAATTCACCAGAGTTCTACAGTGGCTGCATAAAATATTCCCTCTTGTATTATTATTAATTTACAATTTTTTTATTTTTTAACTTATGTCAATTCTCTTCTAAAAATTAAATTAAAGGTGTCATTATAGATAACAAACAAAAAAAAACATTATAACAGATAAGAAACTCTACTCCAAAAAGTAAAAATAAAGAAAAATCAAATTTTTTTTCTGTTAAACACTAAAACTTTGATGGTCCTAAATTTTGTTGGTGCACTTCATTCAAGTGTTATGACACAGAATCCACAAGCTTTTGTGTGATATGGTGAAATTTTCTCCCTTTTTAAAAAAAGCGCTAAATCATATAACAAGATATATAAGTAGAGTCCGATATGTCAAGTAAAATTCTGATGGTAGCACCAACCAGATGACTTATAAAGGGTTCGCCAAATAACTTTTTTTTTTGAAAATACTATAAAAAAAACTACTGAATATTTTCTAAAATTTTTTTTTTTTATTTGAAAGTACAATCCTTCCGGTTAATAACGGAAAATAATTTCATTCAAATGGCTGCCTCGGCTGACCATGCAGTAGCCTACACGATCGGTCCAATTTTTAAGCACATTATCGATTGTGTGCAGCTGTATTTCACCAATGGCTTCACGAATATTGTCCTTTAAAGCGTCAATTGTCTCTGGCTTTTTGGCGTAACACTTATCTTTGAGGGCACCCCACAAATAAAGGTCCAACGGTGTCAAATCGCAGCTCCGAGGTGGCCAAACGACATCAGCTCTGCGGCTGATAATGCGATCTTCAGAACCAGGGCGCAAAACATCGAGTGTAGCTTCGGCTGTGTGGCACGTAGCGCCGTCCTGTTGAAACCAAATGTTGCCAATATCCTCCTCTTCAATTTTTGTGAACAAAAATTCATTCAACATGGCCCGATAACGATCGCCATTGACTGTAACGGCCACTCCTTGCTCATTTTCGAAGAAAAATGGCCCAATTATGCCTCTGGACCAAAATCCGCACCAAACAGTGACTCGTTTTGGGTGTATCGGCTTTTCAATGTATGCGTGCGGGTTTTCTGTGCCCCAAATGCGACAATTTTTCTTGTCTACGTACCCGCACTGTACGCACTGTATTTGGCTTTTCACGCTTTGGTTTATCGATGAGGATGCCAGTTTCTCTCACTTTTTCCACAAGATAACGAACATACGGAGCTGACGATGCTTCTCTTCTTCCAAAATCCGTACGCAATTTTCGCACACATTCTGGAACATTACCATGATTTTCAAAGTAATGTCGCAATATTTCCCAGCGTTGTTCAAGCGTATACACAACCATATTCGTTCAGCGGAAGGATAAAACTAATTATCTGTCGCATCAGACATGAGCTAAGTGTTACCATTCACGAAATAAGCACTAGTTGAAAAAAAAACTCTTTTTTAAGTTTTTAATGAAAAGTTGTTTAAAACCACGCTTAAAAATATACATATGTATTTTATCAGAAGTACAAAAAGTAAATCTAGCATTCGAAGCCCAAATTGCGGGCTTGACTAAAAACTGAAATACATCTTGTTTTAATTATAAAATGCCATCAAATGTTGCTATTAAAATTAATTCCCCTCCCAATACTATGGCCTGAAGATCAGGAAGAAAATTACACGTTCTTACTTACAAATGAACAGGAAAAAGAAAAGTATTTTCATTTTTTATTACTGATTACTGATATATAAAGGTTTTGTAAAACTAAACTAGTGCTTTCTTGCGCTTTTAGTTTGATTCTAAATTAACGCCTTTTAGCGCCTTTTGCTTTTAAACAGTTGGCATCGCTGAAAAATATTTACAGTTGCCAGAACTTTGCAAATATTCTTCTAGTCTTAATGTATTCCCTACGGTCCGTGATTTAATGAATAGAATGTAATTTTCTTACACTTTTGTCTCTCATACAGCTCCATACAAGCACAGAACCTCCCCATGCTTAACGGTTAGTATACGATTCTTTTTCCGATTGCTTAAGTTTCTGACGCCAAACCAATTTACGTCCGTCTAATCCAAAAATATTAAATATTCTCTCATTACTAATGACATCATTAGTTAATGTTAGAGCACCTTTTCCATGATCTTTTCTGATTCTATTGGAAAAAATGCGTTTTTATTTACTGATAACTTCTAAGACCAGCCAGATCTATTCTTGTTTTTTAAGTTAATACTGAATAAATGTCTATCTATATAGTACTTTGAACAATGTAATAAGATCTTTCCACACGTTTTCCCTTTTTCGTAAATTGGTTTTCCTTCTTTACGAAGATTTATTATAACTTTTTATATTATGCTCTGATGATTTCGTTCCATAATGAACAATAACAATAAATCAACTAAAATTTTTTGCTCTGTATACTTCAAACTGTAATATTTCAAAAATTGTAAAATTTTTGTAATATAAATTTGTGTTATAACCATAATGAGCGAATACTTCTTGGAGCTGAACATAATCCATCGATCACTTTAAAATTAAATTATTATTTATTAAAGTTGGAAAACTGTTTTTTTTATTAAAGTTGGAAAACAGTTTTTTTAACTTGTTTTGCTTCATAGAACTATCATGATAATAACATTAATAAGGAAACGTAAAATGTTAAAGAATTTACATTTTATTCAATAATCTTAACTAAATATCGTAGTGAGCGAATAATTTTTGAAACCACTGTATATGGTAACACTGTACCACAATTTAAAAAAAATTAACATCCCGTAGGGTTTCACGCTCCAAAAAATAATTTTTTTTTTTATTTTACAGGTATTTTAATTGGGCCAAATATCCGCTATGTAATGTTGGCTTCGAAGAGAAACTGACAGAAAATGTAAAAAATGTAAGTAAAAACGGAAATAGAAAAGAAATATAAAAAAAATGTATCTAAACTAAAAAAAAGAATTATAAAATTATACAAAAAACTTCAAATTTGTAACGGAGGCCCCCTAAGGATGGCTCGAAGGTGATAGGTCTCAAAGGAAAAAATTCTCTTCTCGCAAAAGTAAGTATATATTAAACCTTCTCCGACCCTCACTATTGATTTAGTTAACAGGAATGGGTTAAGACTCGCCCCTCATGTAGCACAGAAACCTGACGTGATCCGAAAAACTGACTTTAAATTAGGATTTGACGACTTCGATATTATTAAAAACTGCCATAAAATCCTACGGGATTTTCGGACCGTTCTACAGTGTAATTTGGATCATAGGTCAATTTAAGTCAATATAAAAGGAGTCCTTTGTACGGGAACTAGGTCTGAACATGCACCAATTTCAATACCGTTCACACTATAACTGCCATAAACTTACAAACCAAATTTCGGAAAAATATACTAAAATTTGCGACCTGACTTTGATTACAAGGCTTAGATGGACAGACAGACGGGCGTACAGACAAATAGACGTGCGGACGGACGGACGGACATCGCTATATCTACACAGACTAAGATTCTGAGTCGATCAGTATAATAAAAGATTAATCTAGCTATGATCTCAAAGTAAATATAGGATCAGATGATCGGATCGCAATGTAAAAGTCTCCGGAGGCGACTGGTGTACCAGCACTTGTAGCTAGTGCATTGGCCAACCTTTTCAGCTTTTCGTACCGTTCGGGAGTCTTTCCCTCTTGCTGGATGGTTGCCAATGTCCTACCAATCCCTAAAAAGGGTGAGGATAATAACCCTAAAAGTTACCGTCCACTTGCAATCTGCTCTGCGCTCTCAAAGGTGATGGACAGCATGATCAATTACCATCTTGTGAACTACCTGATTTGCGGAAAATTTCCCGAAAACAATTTCCCGAAAAGAATTTCCCGAAATTACAATTTCCCGAACACAATTTCCCGAAATGACAATTTCCCGAAATAACAATTTCCCGAACACAATTTCCCGAAATTACAATTTCCCTAAATTACAATTTCCCGAAATACAATTTCCCGAACACAATTTCCCGAAACTACAATTTTCCGAAATTACTATTTCTTCAAAGAGCTTGTTGATGGCATTTCCGAAACAATATCATCAGAAATTCCGGCCGAAGCGCGAGCAATCAGTTCATGACCACTTGATGTAGTGGTCCGGGCAAGATCTTTCAGCTCATTAACGATTTTTTCTTTAGCAACAAAAGCCGCTTCGGCACTGTGATTGTTATGACCCTACCGGTACAATGTTTTCCTCGATAAAGGATACAACGCCAATAAACGCTATCAACGGACTGACCGTCGTCATGATACAAGAAACCATTCAAAAGCAACCTCGGTTTAATTTTTTCGCTATCCAGGAATTCGAGTGGCATAGTAACTGAGTATTACAACCCAAATAACTAAAAAACTTCGCTATGCAAGATGGTAACGATTCCGTAGCAGCTACTGCATGGGCATGATGCGATGGAGTGAGCGTTATCCGTCGGGAAGTCTGAATACCGAAGTGTTCAAAGTCACTATGAAAAAATAAGCGTATGACACTCCAATAAATAGGTCCGGATGACGAGGGAGGGTGGAAGAGGAAGGGCGCGGTGCCGGGTGGGGGAATTGTTTTTTCGAGAAGTCGTATACCCGTATGCAGCAAGTTTTTTTTATGGGGGAAATCAAGAATATATAGGAAGTTGTAAACTAAAAATAGGGAAATTGTAATTTCGGGAAATTTTTTTCGGGAAATCGTAATTTCGGGAAATTGTAATTTCGGGAAATTGTAATTTCGGGAAATTGTTTTCGGGAAATTGTAATTTCGGGAAATTGTTTTCGGGGAATTGTTTTTTCGGGGAATTGTTTTTTCGTGCAATTGTTTTCGGGCAATTGTATTTGGGAAATTGTTTTCGGGAAATTGCTTTCGGGAAATTTTCCGCAGACGGAACTACCTATAGGCCTACTAAGTTCTTAATGATCGACAGTATGGCTTCCGTAGAAACTGTTCTACGGGATACCCCTTAGCTCTTCTTACTGAGCGCTCGAGTCGATCCATTCACAATTTTGGATTGAAAGTAAAGCGGTTGCTCAAGACATTTCCAAGGCGTTCGATCACTTGTGGAACGGTGCATTGATATTAAAGCTTATTGCACTTGGGGTCGGCATTGACTTCTTCGGATTTATATCGAGTTTTCTCAGAGACCGCACAATTTGTGTTGTTATTGATCGGGTCTCATCCAATGAGTTTCAGCTTAATTCAGGGGTACTCCAAGGTTCTGTTCTTTCTCCTTCTCTTTTCCTTATCTTACTGAACGACCTTCTTCGTCAAACTTTCAATTCAATTCAAGTATCGAAAGCAGCATTCAAGTGTCCTGATTTTCTACTTCACTCCTTCTAATCCCCTTAAAATCTATACAACTTATATACGATCGAAAATGGAATACAACTCCCATATATGGGCTTCAAAGTCTATTTTGGAGCTACTGGACCGTGTACAAAGGAGGGCGTTGATTCTCATTAATGAAAGTAGGGTATCCAACTCTAATGACTCGTTGGAACACCGTCAGAGATTAGCGAGCTCATTTGTAGTCTATTGTCCAGTTGACCGGACATCGCATTAAAAATTCGTTTATCTGTCGAACTAGCCATATGTGGCAAATATCCACAAACACTACCCCCTCTTTCCTACTTCCCATAACCTATTTATGGGAGTTACAAACGTCAGCTCAAACTTATCGTACCGTTATACTATGGCGATAAATCGAGATCTTATTTTACAACGGATACCATAATTGGAAATATTTAGGAAGGAAGGCCAAAAGAAACATCCATTTATTTGGTATGATGCTACTAAACCTCTGTTTTGGCCAGATTTAGAAAGGTGCAACTATGAAAAAGAGACTATTGAATTTTACAGAAATAGTGTATCCAAATTATAGCCAGTAGATGAATATTGCTAGATTACGCAGTGATACAAAAAAGAATGAAACAGAAATACCTGGGATGTGATACTTTTTTCTGATAGGTCTTGTCGAGTACAAAACCCTGTCCTCTGAATTTTGCGAATCACCTCCAAAACCGGTTTTTCGGCCCTTTTACACTTATAAGCCAGTAGATTTGTTGAATATCAACCGATTTTGATTTTCTCAGCGGATTTAGAAAGAGGAAACTAAGGCCTTACGAAGATATGAACATGATATTTAAGTAATATTGAGACATATGTTCTTATTCTTTCAGCAAACTCATTTTTTTTTAATATTCTCTATTTTTCAACTTTGGAGATGTTTCTACACTTTTTTTTTATTTAGCAACCCCATAATTGGTGGACTTATTATAAAAGTATGTTTATTTATGAGTAAAACGCAGCTTTGGTTTAAAAAATCTGGTAAAAATTAACTGAGTTATTCAACTTTTAATAAAAAAAAAAAATTTTTAATTTAATTTAAAAATAGAGGGAATTTTTAAACAAAATGAGTTTGCTGGAGGAATACGCATAGATGTCTCAATATTACTTAAATATCGTGTTCGCATGTTCGAAAGACCTCATTTTCTTGTTTACAGATCCGCTGAAAGCCAAAATCAGTTGATATTCAACAAAGTTACTGGCTTATATGTGCAAAAGGGCCGAAAACCCGGTTTTTTCCCGTAACTCAAGATTTTGGAGGTGTTTCGCAGATTTCAAGGACAGGGTCTTGTTGTACTCGACAAGACCAATCAGAAACAAAGCATCGCATCACAGGTATTTTTTTTTTTTTTTCTGTCACACAGTGTTAAAGAAGACAGGAGTATCTCTACAATCCATAGATGAATTCTGTGTAAAAGATTGATGAGAAGAGCTCGAAAACAAGTTCGTTATATGGCTTACTAGGAAAATTCTGAACAATATTTATACCCTATACCACCATGTGGTTTGGGTATAAAAACTTTGTTTGTAACTACCAAAAATATTTGATCTAGACCCATAGTTTATTATACCGATCGACTCAGAATCACTTTCTGAGTCCATTTAGCGATGTCCGTCCGTCCGTCCGTTCGTCCGTCCGTCTGTGTGTCCATGCAAACCTTGTAATCAAACTACAGGTCGCAAATATGTAAGCTTTCAATGGCTATAGGATGAACGCTATAGAAATTGGTGAAATTCGATCCATGTTCAGACCTAGTCCCCATACAAATGACCCCTGTGAAACCGACGTAAATTGTCATAAGATCCAAATTATCATATAGATCTCAGTCAAATTGGGTTTGTATGTGTTTATTATATCCATTAATCAGTAGTCCAAAAATAATCCCCATAGGAAAATTTTTAGTCATAGGCCCCATATAGAGCTGCTTCCTGATCTTCACTTAAATCTATCAAAAAACAAAAACATTGAACAGAGTTTTCTCAAATTTGGTTTGTATATATTTTTTCAAAATATAAGTGACTTTACCAAATATGGTCAGGATCGGTCCATATTTCGACCTAGTCCCCATATAAATATAGCATACGATATGAACTTTTTCATATCTGCAGCCAAAAAAATTAATAACAATGCCACTCAAATTTGGTTTATTCTTATTTTCTATATCGAATTAGTTGGACCGAAGAGATGGGGTCCCTAAACCATGATATAGGGTATTGTATAGTCGGTCTAGACCATATTTCGACCTAGTCCCCATATAAATATAGCATACGATATGAACTTTTTCATATCTGCAGCCAAAAAAATTAATAACAATGCCACTCAAATTTGGTTTATTCTTATTTTCTATATCGAATTAGTTGGACCGAAGAGATGGGGTCCCTAAACCATGATATAGGGTATTGTATAGTCGGTCTAGACCGACTATAATTTCTTACTTGTTTTTTTTTTTTGCATTAGTAATAATTAATGATCCAAATATCCAAAATGAAGAAAAGTATTTTTTTGTTCAATTTCTATATTAAAAATAGAAGGTCTCAATTTTGGTTATTTCAACCGTTAGTTACATGTTATTGCCTCTAGTTCTAGTACAGGTTAAATTCAAAAGCGTTTAAATATCAACAAGGCTAAACACAAAAAATTTTAAATTAATGAGTGAAACTTTGCTACACTACATTCACTAATTCACAACCTTCAGCAGCATTTTCAACCTCATAAGCAATATGAACTAAGAATATATTTACCTTTTGCGCTTAATGTTATTTATGATTTAACCATATTTTAAAAGAATTTATTTGTATATTTTACCTGTTTACTACACACACACACACAGAAATATCCCAAAAAGCTTAAAAGAAGAACAAAGAAAAAGAATACAATAACGAACAAACGAAAAATATTTGCAACATCTTTTCTGTGTCACACTCAATTAATGTGCGCGCAACCAAAGCACTTGAAGAGATGATGCGCGACAACGTCGGCAGTTTTTATACAGAAAAACACGCGTACGTTTGCCGCAAAGGTGCAATGTGGGCAGCATGCACACTTTTGAAATAAAAAAACAACAAATGAAAAAAACTTAAAAACCTCAAAGAGGTCTAAAATAAGGAGAATTTATGGTTTGGAGCGGTAGAATAAACTATGCGTACGTATGTAATTGGTATGTTTTATAAAAAAAAAAGGAACAGAACCTTAAGAGAATCTGTTGTTTGGAAATTAAAAAACTTTAAAAAATCAATATTTCTAAATTGAAACAAGTACGAATGTGAAACTCGGCTACGTCTTAGCACAATATTTAACCAAGGTTGTCAAGAATAAGAGATAATAAAGGCTAAATTTCACATTAAAATGGCTAGAATTATAACAACGATTTTTAAAATTAATAACATAATTAAAAATTTCGGTATTTTCGTGCTTTTTATACCCTCCACACGTCAGTGGCAGAGGGTATATATAAGTTTGTCATTCCGTTTGCAACGCATCGAAAAACTAATTTCCGACCCCATAAAGTATATATATTCTTGATCCTTATCACAGCTCGAGTCGATATAGCGATGTCCGTCTGTCCGTTGAAATCACGCTCATTCACAAAAAAAAGCCATCTAACTGGATAATGCTACAATAATATCATTTGCCATAATTCCCAGCAGGTTGGTATTGAAAATGGGCTACATCGGGCATCATCGTAATTAGAAACGAGCAAAAATATGTAGATACCTCTAAAAAAAAACATAAAACCCAGTGTGTTTGTTGTAACAGTTTAGTGGTTGAACATAATAATTGTACAACATAAAAAATTGCCACAAAAAATTATGCATATATATTAACAATACCAAGAACACAATAACATACCTCTTATTAGTACTATTGCCACATATATTTTTATAGTTATCCCGTTATAATAAAAAAAAATCGCCAATATGAAAGAAAAAATGAAAACGAAAAATGGAAAATGGAAAATGAAAAATGGTAGATGAAAAACAAGTAAGAAAATTATAGTCGGTCTAGACCGACTATACGATACCCTATACCATGCGTTTAGAGACCCTATCTCTTAGGCCCAACTAACTGGACATAGAAAATAAGCAAAAACCAAATTTGAGTGGGATTTTTATTTATTTTTTTGGCTGCAGATATGAAAAAGTTCATATCGGATGCTATATCTATATAGGGACTTGGTCCAAAAATGGACCGATCCTGATCATGTGTGGTAAAGTCTCTTGTATTTTGCAAAAATATATACAAACAAAATTTGAGAAGAATCAGTGCAATATTTTTGTTTTTTAATAGATTTAAGTGAAGATCGGGAAGCAGCTCTGTATGGGGTCAAAGGTATCATTTTTGGACTACTCATTAATGGATGTAATGAACGCATACAAACCGAATTTGAGTAAGATCTATATGACAATTTGGATCTTATGGCAATTTATGTCGATTTCATATGGGTAATTTGTATGGGGGCTAGGTCTGAACATGGACCGATTCTCACCAATTTCAATAGCGTTCATCCCATGGCCGATAAAAGCTTATGTACCAAATTTCATCAAAATACATTCATATTTGCGACCTGTAGTTTGATTACAAGCTTTACATGGACACACAGACGGACGGACGGACGGACGGACATTGTTAAATCAACTCAGAAAGTGATTCTGATTCGATCGGTATAATTAAAGATGGGTCTAGGTCAAATATTTTTGGTTGTTACAAACAGCAGCACAAAGTCATTATACCCAAACCACATAGTGGTATAGAAAATGGAGAATGGAAAATGAAAAACAGAAAATGGAAAATGGAAAATGAAAAATGGAAAATGAAAAAAGGAAAATGAAAAATGGAAAATGGAAAATGAAAAATAAAAAATGAAAAATGTAAAATGGAAAATAGAACATCAAAAATGGAGAATGGAGAATGGGAAATGGAAAATGAAAAATGGAAAATGAAAAAAGAAAATTGAAATATGAAAAATGGAAAATGGAAAATGAAAAATGGAAAATGAAAATTGAATAATGGAAAATGGAAAAAGAAAATTGAAAAATTAAAAATGAAAATGGAAAATGGAAAATGAAATTCAAAAATGGAAAATTAAAATAAAACAATGAAAATGAAAAATGAAAATTGAAAAATAAAAAAATGGAAAATGAAAAAGGGAAAATGAAAAATGGAAAATGAAAAATGTAAAATAGAAAATGAAAAATGGAGAATGGAAAATGAAAAATGAAAAATGGAAAATGAAAAATGAAAATTGAAAAATGAAAAATGAAAAATGGAAAATGGAAAGTGGAAAATGGAAAACGAAAACTGAAATACGAAAAATGGAAAATGGAAAATGAAAATTGAAAAATTAAAAATGGAAAATGGAAAATTGAAAAATGCAAAATGAAAATTAAAAATTGAAAAATGAAAAATGGAAAATGAAAATTGAAAAATTAGAAATGGAAAATGGAAAATTGAAAATGGAAAATGAAAATTGAAAATAGAAAAATTAAATTTGAAAAATGAAAAATGGAAAACGCAAAATGGGAAATGGGAAATGGAAAATGAAAATTGAAAAATGGAAAATGGAAAATGAAAAATGAAAATTGAAAAATTAAAAATGGAAAATGAAAAATGGAAAATGAAAATTGAAAAATGGAAAATGCAAAATGGAAAATCGAAAATGAAAATCGAAAAATGGAAAATGAATATTGAAAAATTGAAAAATGGAAAATGAAAATTGAAAAATGTAAAATGGAAAATGAAAATTGAAAAATGAAAAATGGAAAATGAAAATTGAAAAATGAAAAACGGAAAATGGAAAATGAAAAATGGAAAATGAAAAATGAAATAAATAAATATGATAAGTTTAAATTTCTATATTGAGTTTCTTACCAGATAAAAATAAAAAATAATTCAGATAAAAATATTTTAAAATTAGCTTACTTTTAATAATAATAATTTTTAGCCAAGAATCATTTGGCAAAAGTTTTAAAGTGTAGTCGTACTCAACATTGGGTGTAATATAGAGTTTAAGACTCAGGTGGAGGGTATCAAAAAATTCGGCACAGCCGAATTTAACACTCTTATTTGTTTAAGTTGTTGTTCTCTTACACTCACCGATAAACACTCGTTACATGTACAAAAAACAAATAAGAATACATGCAAACAATGCCTGCATCGCTGATACATGGTCTGTTATGTACACATTTTTCGATATTTTTAGCTTTTGATGTGTAAACATCTTATACGCGCGGGGGGATAAAAATCTATTTCACAATACAATCACAAAAACAGCGTAAGATGTAACACGTAAGACAACATCGGTATGACTTATGATTGTATTGGTGAAAAAATTATGATTTGTAATAACCTCTTTGTCGCTGTTGAAAAATAAAAAATGAAAAATGAAAAATAAAAAACGAAAAATGAAAAATGAAAACTGAGAAATGAAAAATAAAAAATGAAAAATGAAAAATAAAAAATTTAAAAATTAAAAATTAAATTTAAAATAAAAAATGAAAAATAAAAAATAAAAAATTAAAAATTAAAAATTAAAAATGAAAAATAAAAAATGAAAAATGAAAATTGAAAATTGAAAAATGAAAAATAAAAAATGAAAAATAAAAATGAAATATAAAAAATGAAAAATTAAAAACAAGAAATGAAAAATAAAAAATGAAAAATGAAAAATAAAAAAGAAAAATTAAAAATTAAAACTAAAAAATGAAAAATGGAAAATGAAAAAAGATTAAAAATAAAAAATGAAAAATTAAAATGAATAATAAAAATAAAAAATAAAAAATGAAAAATTAAAAATGAAAAATTAAAAATAAAATATAAAAAATGAAAAATAAAAAAATTAAAAATTCACAATAAAAAATGAAAAACGAAAAATTTAAAATTAACCAGTTGAAATAATAAATAATAACATATATTTTCACATTAGCAGAGCCCCTGCAGTTGTTTGCTATAAGTGATACATAGATGACGCTTTCTGTTTGATTTTAAAAAAGTGCCATAGAAAATCTTTAATTACTAAATGTTTACACATCTCCCCTGTGATCGGACTCACATGATTTTTTTTTATATCTAATTTTATTGGAACAACTTTACATTTTCATACGTCATTTTTCGCCTCATTGAGAGGCTGACCTGCGTGAAAAATGGCATACAAGAATATCCTAATTTTATCCAAGTAAATGGTTTATTTTTGAATGAGAGTGATTTCAACAGATAGACAGACGGACAGACGAACAGACGAACATTGCTATATCGACACGAGTTATAACGATCAAGTATATATATATAGTTTCCGGCGTCGCTAATAATATTTTCAATGCATTACAAACGGAAGACAAACTGATATATACGCTCTTCATAGTGGATAAATGTAAAATATTAGAGCCGTTATAGTTTTGAAAAAGAATTGACCGAAGTTATGGTGGACAGCTGAATTTTAAAGTAGTCGTACAAGTAATGTTCGATGACGGTACGTCTAGTTTGTCTATTGAGTTCACTTGGCCGGAATAAAAAAACACTCAATGTGGTTATGAATGGTTGCAGATTAAAAGAGTTTGAGATTTACTTTGAGGGATTTACTCGAGGAACATTCAGTTGCCTCGAAGTTGCCTGATAAATAAAGTGTTTGCGATTCACGCAAAACGGTATATATTATATATATTATATTATGTCCTGTGGTTCCTAAAAGGAGCAAAGGGCCGCAACGAATTCTCTCCAATCGGTCCTTCTTGATGCAAGGTTTTTTATTTCACTCCAGCTTAAGCCGCTTTGAGTAATTTCAGCTTCAAGTTGCCGTCTCCAGGTGTGCGACGGTCGCCCAACTCTTCGTGTGTTTCCATGCGGGTTCCAATCTACAGCAGCGTGTGCCGTGTCGCCATGTGGTCTGCGGAGCGTATGACCAATCCAGCGCCATTTACGATTTATAATCTCGATGTGGATTGGGCGTTGGTATGTTTGCTCCCATAATTCGATATTGGGAATCATGTAAGGCCAAAAGATTTTTAAGATTCTTCGCAGACAGCGGTTGATGAATACCTGTATACTGTTAATATCGTACGATGTCGTGTTCCAGGATTCGCAGGCATAGAGGAGAACTGATTTCACGCAATGGTTTCAGTAATAATCGTTGTTTAAGACAAAACGACTGATTAGGCCACCTTGGGGCTGCCAACAACCTCCAGGCAGGTTGGCCGTAAAACGGCAAAAGAACAATTGAGTTTCAAAGACTGTTTTTAGCTGCATGTCACCTAATTACCTGATACGCATTGATTGGGATTAGCCTGCCATTCAGTTTACTCAACTGCACGCCTTCTCACTCTAGCTGCAGTCAGACGGGCGCCTGAGCCGCTTTACCAGGAGATACTTGGTGTAAAACCGGAAGTAGTGAGCTGCTTGGGAAATTCAGAACAGAGGAATCGCTTCCTGCCATCCGCAAGTGGATGACAGATAGATAGCTTTCCGCACAAGTGCACCTTTGTGAAAGACCCCATCCCCCAAAACGCAAAACGGTATAGTCGAGGACAAAGACTTGGAATCGAAAACTGTAAAATATAAATGTCTCAGGAAATGTATAAAGTCCATGGACCAAAACCGACAACATATCGTGACTGATGTGGGTTCATCAAAGTTGTGGAGTCATGGAGATCTATTTGGCTGACGAGTGTACACGGAAGGGATCCAAAACGCCGGACGGGACAACTGACCCTGACATTCTGATTCCTTTATTTAAGCTTTCGAACATTATCGAAGAGACAGCTGAATTTATGTTGAGAAAGATCACATGGCCAAATCTAAAGAAACTTAAACATTCCTTGCATTTGGAAAATGAAAACAATCAGCCTACTTAAAAGTCCTATCTGGAGGTGCTATGTGTAATAAGGCGGACTTCTGTAGGAGCTAGATGCATGTAGACGAAAAAAGGTCAGTGTAACATCTACTATGTGAATGCCCAGGAATTTTTTACAGTCTGAGCTGCATAGTAGATGCTCCACTTGCAAATATTGTTGTTTTCATAAGAAAATACAGATTTTTTAGAGAAAATCATAGGGAACTCACTTCTTTTTTTCTACTTTTATTTCTTTTCCGATATCCTTCCTCTACCTTAACGTATGGACAAAAAAATTGGGAATAGTGTAACGCGGTGATTTAAAAAAAAAAACTACGCTGTTTAAAAGAAAAATATAACGTTAAAAACATAACGGTAATATCAGCTTGTTGGAAAATATTAACACGTGGATCATTGATCAATTAGTATTAAAAATTTCTCTAAACGAATTAGATTCACGTCAACTGATTTGCAAATTTCGTAAACAAAAGATTGACATGGTTTATCACTGCAAAGCCATGGGATTTAAAAAAAATTTTTATTGATAAAGTTCGAGAAGGAAATGTCGTTTGCAAGCCTCAATAGTTTGCCGTAAATTCAAAGATGAAAACGTAGGCCACAACCCAAAATCTTTTCGGGGGTTGGGAAACATATAGCAATGACACGAAAATGAGTCGATTCCCATTTGTCACACAAAAAAAATACACTTTTATGAGGATAGTGCGCGGTTAAACACTTTGTGTGAGGTTATCTATTATTATTGTGAGTAGTCCAAAAAATGGACAGTATCAGACCCCATAAACATCCCTCCATACAAAGTAAATATTAAATGTCATATATCTGGAGTACTGTAATACTGTTATAGGGAGCCTGCGAGTTCCGTAAGTTCTTCATGCGATAAAATTGGTAAGTTTGGAGAAGTGGTCGTGGCACCGCCCATATAAAGTAAATGTATATCACATAGCTGAGGTACTATAAAGGGGACAGCCTTCGTACGAATTCAAAAGATATTAATGCGACAAGTCAGAATAAAAATGGGCGTGATATAATTAGTGGGCTATGAAAGCGACCGTCTTGAAACTTTTAACAATTACATTAATTACCAATGTGAATAGTAGTGGAAAATATCGGCGGAATTGCTAAATTCAAAAGTCGCTAAAACCTAAAATCGCAAAACCAAAAATCGCCAAAACAAAAAATTACCAAAACTGAAAATAGCGAAAAACAAAAATCTTTTAAATCAAAAATCGTAAAAATTAAAAATCGCCAAAATCCAAAATATGTAAAACCGAAAACCGCCAAAAACAAAAATCACCAAAACCCAAAATAGCGAAAAACATAAATCGTCAAAAACAAAAATCGTCGAAAACATAAATCGTCAAAAATTAAAATCTTTTAAATCAAAAATCACCAAAATAAAAAATTGCCAAGATCAAAAATCGCTATATCCAAAATCGCAAAAACCGAAAATATCCAATATCAAAAATCACCAAAACCGAAAATAGCAAAAAATAAAAATCGTCAAAGAGCAAAAATCGCCCAAAAAAAAAGAAAAAAAAATTTTTTTTCAAAAAACTTTTATATCACAAATTGCCAAAATCAAAAATCGTAAAAATTAAAAATCGCCAAAATCCAAAATATGTAAAACCGAAAACCGCCAAAAACAAAAATCACCAAAACCCAAAATAGCGAAAAACATAAATCGTCAAAAACAAAAATCATCGAAAACATAAATCGTCAAAAATTAGAATCTTTTAAATCAAAAATCACCAAAATAAAAAATTGCCAAAATCAAAAATCGCTATATTCAAAAATCGCTATATTCAAAAATCGCTATAATCAAAAAACGCAAAAAACGAAAATATCCAATCTCAAAAATCACCAAAACCGAAAATAGCGAAAAATAAAAATCGTCAAAGACAAAAATTGCCAAAAATCAAAAAACGCCAAAAATAAAAAATTGTTAAAATAAAAAATTGTCAAATGATATTCTAAATTGCCGGATTTAATTAAGGAAATCCATGTACTTCTCATGGACAGCTACATGTAGCTTGCTCCAGAATGGGAAAAAATATTTTATATCAGCTAGAATTCAAATAAAAAAAAAATAAAATAAATAAAATAAAATGTTTTAATTGTACAATATAAAATTCGTAGGAAAAATTGATTATGAAAACATGCATGCTAGTGAGAAATAGAAGAAATCATTCTTTCATTTTGCTGTAGCGTAAAACACAAACATTCGCTTTAGCGTTTGCATTGGTGTGGCTGGGTTGTAAATACTATATTTTTGTTTTCCTTTAGATTCAGACATAGAATGATTCAGTTTATTGCCGTTGTTGAACGATTGGTACCCAGTAACCAAGTATATTCTGTTCTCTTCTCGTTCAACACAAAGCAAGCGCTCTGCAGAGCGGTATAATCTTTTGATGTTGTTAATATTATTGTTGACTTATTTATGCTAGAAATACTGTGACTGACTGACTGACTGACTAAAAAAAAAACACTGTGGCGGTTTACACTTTTGTTACAATTTTAATTTATTTTTCTTGTACGTTAAACATTTACACTTCAAATAAATGCATGTTTAGAAAAATCATCACATTTAAAAGTCGTTTCTCAAATGTTTTTTTTTTTTTTATAATAAAATTTACGTGAGGTTAGCATGGATTCCCTTTTGATGTAGATTACACAGTTGATCGTTATTGGTCTTACACCTGCATAAATCTTTTTAATTAAAATCATCTAATTTATGATCAAAAAATTTTAATCATTCAAATGTGAAAAATTTTATTTTTACAAAGAACCACCTACACTTGTAACAAATCGAAAAAATCAGCTTATAAAAATAATAATCAGCTTATGAAAATAATAATTTAGTTTATTAAGAGATGATTTTTTTTTTCAAAATTTAAATAAAAATTTCATGATTAAATTTTTAAGCAGCTTAAATAAAAAAAATAAAACCTTCATATACATGTTATTTCTATAATCAAACCTTTAAGGAAGTTTTTTGTATTTTTTGTATAAGAAGAATTTATTCAAATTTTATAAATATGGCAGATGGTATTAAATTTGGTGTTTATTACTTTAAGAAGATTTCAGTTTGCGGCATTTAACAAATTTCAAAGAAGAAGAGAAATACTCATAAATTAGCAGAGGGACTTATGTCAAAATATCACATGATTTTTATACACTTAAAATATTAAAGCAAATTTGAATTAGAGTTTTTTCGCTTGCTTTGTGTTAGTGTTGTTAATTTAGTTACATATTCGATTAACCGAATTCTTGATTAATCGGTTGATGTTTTCAACTACGGTAATCGATCCAACCAACCAACTATTAAAAAAATCATGTGACTCCGATCGCAGGGGACATGTGTAAACATCTAGTAATTAAAGATTTTTTATAGCACTTTCTTAAAATCAAACAGAAAGCGTATCGCTTATAGCAATAAACTTCAGGAGCTCTGATAATATAAAAATATTTATTATTATTTATTATTTTAACCGGTTAATTTTTAATTTTTATTTTTCATTTTTCATTTTTTTATTTAAATTTTTCATTTTTTATTTTACATTTTTCATTTTTCATTTTTATTTTTTATTTTTCATTTTAAATTTTTTTCTTCATATTTCATTTTTCATTTTCCAATTTTTATTTTTCTTTTTTCGTTTTTAATTTTTTATTTTTCAATTTTCATTTTTTATTTTTCATTTTTTATATTTAATTTTTTATTTTTCATTTTTTATTTTTCATTTTAGTTTTTCATTTCTCATGTCTCATTTTTAATTTTGAATTTTTTTTAATATTAATTAAATTTTAATTTTAATTTTTTAGTATTCATTTTTATTTTTAATTTTTAATTTTTCCTTTTAATTTTTTTTTTAATTTTTTTTTTGCATTTTTCATTTTTTATTTTTCATTTTTTATTTTTCATTTTTACTCTTAATTTTTTATTTTTCATTTTTATTTTTATTTTTTTTTTTCATTTTTCATTTTTCGTTTCTCATTTTTTATTTTTAATTTTTTATCTTTAATTTTTTATTATTCATTTTTATTTTTTATTTTTCATTTTTCATTTTTCCTTTTTCCTTTTTATTTTTTTTTTTAATTTTTTATTTTTCCTTTTTTATTTTTAATTTTTCATTTTTATTCGTAATTTTTTATTTTTCATTTTTAATTTTTTTTTTCATTTTTCACTTTTCATTTTTCATTTTTTATTTTTCATTTTTCGTTTTTCATGTTTCATTTTTCATTTTTCATTTTTTATTTTTTATTTTTCATTTTAATTTTTCGTTTTTCATTTTTCATTTTTTATTTTTCATTTTTCATTTTTTATTTTTCATTTTTCATTTTTAGTTTTTTATTTTTCATTTTTCATTATTTATTTTTTATTTTTCATTTTTCATTTTTTTTTTTTTCATTTTTCAGTTTTCAGTTTTCATTTGTAGTTTTTTATTTTTCATTTTTCATTATTTATTTTTCATTTTTTATATTTCATTTTTCATTTTTCAGTTTTTATTTTTCATTTTTTATTTTTCATGTTTCATTTTTTATTTTTCATTTTTTAATTTTCATTTTTTTATTTTTAATTTTTAATTTTTATTTTTAATTTTTTATTTTTAATTTTTAATTTTTCGTTTTTCATTTTTAATTTTTAATTTTTTTTTTTCATTTTTCATCTTTCATTTTTGTTTTTTTTTTTAATTTTTTTTTAATTTCTTTTTAATTTTTTTTTTTTTCATTTTTAATTTTCAAAGAGATTATCATAATATCATAATTTTTTCACCAATACAATCACATTTACGTTTACGTGTTACGCTGTTTTTAAAATTTACCCCTTACGCATCAAAAATTTTCCAGAGCATTTTCTCTTTTCCATAAAAAGCTTAACTTCAACTGCGGAAGATGAATTTAAGTCCGACTGTCGGCCTCGGCTACCTTTATTAAATGCAACCCTGCGCTTAGATTGAGTCCGTGCGTATTTTTATTGTATTTATACAAAAATTAAATTTTGAGCAAAAGAGCATCCTGAATTATGATATTTTTCATATTCATATTTAAGATTTCAACGATGCTTATTTGAGTAACAGATCTTAAAAATATTGACGGATATTTATTCCGCTATAAGTGCTCTAGTAGTATAATAAGTAGCTGGCCTTGGACAGAAATAAACATTTTAGCATTTTAATTTTCAGCACCTTTTGTATCCGCTCAATTGAGTTGCCGATAATCTCACCAAGCTCACGTACTCTCAATCTCCGCTCATACATAAGCATATCGGTGATTTTTATTCGATCATTTCTGGCAAAGTGACCTCATGTACAAAGGAATTCAGAGATTTTATTTTATTTATTTATTTGTTTTATTTATTTTATTTTTTTTTTTTTTTGTTGACTATCTACTTCGTTAAAAACAATAAAAATGGTCCAAGTGGAAGGTTATCATAATTAATGCCACAATAGTTTTATTTCTACTAAGATACCATAAATCTCCTTTTACAGTAAAACCCCGATTATCCGGCATCCAATTAACCGGAACACTCAGGTAACCTGAATTTTCTTTTTTATAAATTTGTTTGCCTCTTTCCCTTATTCGGGGATTCACAGAAATTATACTTTCTTTAACTTTTTCTGTTTTATGCATTATTCTATTTGAATTGAATGTGTAAAGTGTTTTCTGCTACATATTTGAAAATAAATAAACCAGAATCCTAAGAAATAATGAAATCAATCGTAATTCTCGTAAAACTTATAGTTTTAATAAAGTATTCAATTATCCGGAATTTACGATTATCCAAAATTCTCCCATCCTCAAGCATTTCGCAAACAGTGCTTTTACTGTAATAGGAAACCCATATTAAATGCAAAAATCATTGAAAACCAGCGACCGGATAATAAAAATACTTTAATTATTTTTTGCATAATAACGATATTATTATTTGTATATTAATTAATTAAGAAATAAAAATAATAAAAAACAGCTGAAAATAAAATGTTTTCCGGTGATTGTTGAAAAAACAACAATTAAAAAAATGTTTGCAAATTGGATAGTAAGTTCTTAAGTTAACGTGATTTTTTTTTTAATGGACATGTGGAAAACATAAGAATTGGAATCTGAACTGCATCCCTCAACAACGTATTCTAAGATTCAGCCGCCTGTCAATTTAAAACTTTCACTTTATTCCAATTATTGAAAATTAAAAAAATTATCAATAAACAGTCTATTTGGTTCTTTGAATCCGCCTTACCAATTAATTTATTTTAGTTATTTAAAAAAAAACATTAACTAATTTTAAGCCTTTCTCCCATAATATTTCACAGTGAAATTTACATTAAAACAGAATTTTTCAGAAGTTTCTGCATTAACACATCTTAAAATTGTCTTATCAGTCTTTCGAATTTAATGAAGTCAACTATACTCGTACATAGTTATGATGTTAATATAGACGCAAAAGTTTATAAATAACTTCTTGTCTACACAGCACAGTAAAGTCAGATTACTGTATAAGTACTGAACACAAACAAGATAAACTAACAATAACAGTAAAAGCTTTAGCGCAATTTCAAACACAAGCATCGGTG
>OY821518.1:33316006-33428506 GCA_963682025.1 Cordilura impudica | reverse complement strand
TTTAACATGTTTTTATATATTTATTTTAACTAGCAGATTCCAGCTAGTGCAATTTCTATGTTTCTTTATTTTTCAACTTAGCCAATTCACAAACCAACATTTTTTTGGTTTATTATTATTGTGAATGAAGATAACAAACTCATTAACAAATTTAATAAACACACATTGTATAATTTTATCTATGTGTTAGTAGCAACTTTAAATGCAATTTACTCAGAATAAAGGAAAAAATTTAAAATTTGGTGAACAAAAGGAATACCTTTCAAACAACATACACTTGGTCAAAATCGGTATAAAACTATAGAATGAAACACCGGTAACAAAAAATCGCCTAGCCTATTAATAGATAATTTTTATTTATTTTTAACTATTTTTCTTTTGTTAATTGTTCAAATTATTTTTATTTTTTATTATTATTTGTTATTCATTTTTTACTGTCAGATTTAATTAATCATTATGTATTTTTTAATTATTTTTATTTTATTAATCGGTTTTATTTTTTTAATTTCTTTTTTTATTAATATTTTTTTTTATTTATTTTTTTATTATTAATTGTCGTTAATTTTTTTTTTACTTATATCTTTTCAATCATTTTAAAATTTGAAATAATTATTTAATTGAACTTTTTAATAATTTTTTATTAATATTTCTAATAATTGTATTAAAATTTTTTTAATAGAGCTGTAAACAAGATTTTGAATTTTGTAAAAAATTATAATACTATTTATTATTAAATTTTTTTAAATTTACAGCATTTTTTTAAATTGTTTTCTTTAAATTCTTTTGCTTATTAATTTTATTAGATTTTTTCATAATTTGATTTTTTTTATTATTTATACTTATGTTATTTTATTATTTGTTCTTATTTTCATATCTGTTTTTTTTTTAAATTTTTTATTATTATTTCAACATTTTTTGTATTTCAAAATTTATTACTTTTAATTATTTTTTAATTACTATTTTTATAATGAGTTTTAATTTTTTAATGTTAATTTTTTAAAAATATCTATAATATTGATAGGCTTGCCGATTTCTTGTTACCGAAGATTTGTTCTACCGTTTTATTCCGATTTTGACCAGACGTATATTATTTGAAAATATTTCTTTTTACCTGTTCACCAGATTTACAGATTTTTAAATTTTTTCCTTTCCAATTATTTCCAATTATACATTTGCTATGTGCGTGTTTATTAAATTTGTTGATGAGTTTGTTGATGTGTTTGTTAATGAGTTCGTTAGCTTCATTCACAATAATAATAAACCAAAAAAGTGTTGGTTTGTGAATTGTTTAAGTTGATAAATAAAGTTGCCTAGAAATTGCACTCGAATTTCGAGCGCTGGAATCTGCTATTTTTATTATTATTTTTTTAAGTATTTTTTTATAATTTTTTTATTAAAATTCTTACTTTAATTTTTTATTATTACATAGTCATATTTTTTTTATTATTTTTTTACATTTTTCATTAATTTTTTTTTCATATTTCTTTTAATTTAGTTTTTCGTTTTCTTTTCTTATTTTACTTTTTTCTCATTTATTTTTTCTTTAATTTTTTTTAATAAAATTTTTTTTTTTTAATTTTTTTATTTATTTAATTTTTTCATTTTTAATTTTTTTAATTTTCTTAAACTGTCCTAATTTTTTCTAATTTTGATATTTTTTAATTTATTATTTTTAATAATTTTATTTTTTTTTATTTTTTAAATTATTTTTTTTATATATGTATATATTCTCATTAAAATTTTTCATAGTTTTATTTATGTTTTTAATTGAACTGTAAACAAGATTGTGATGTTCGTTCTTAGCCATAAATTAAACTATTACACATTGTATACTCAGGCGGAGCAAAACTAAATGGTGGACAAAATGAAATGTAGTCTCAAATTAGTGTTCATTATGTCAATAAATCATTTTTATATAAACAAAAATCTAAATTTGAATAAGCTTAACAGCGCTTTCAGTGGATGGTGTAGCGTAGACATAAAAATGTATGAATTTATAACTGATTTAATATTTTGTATAAATAGGCGAACAAAAATCAAGTTTATCTCTTTTAAAATTTGAAGACGAACTACCGTCTAAAAATAAAGAAACGTTATGAATATTAATTTATTTGTCTATGAATATTTAATCAGTGTTCAATGAGTATGAAATAACTGTTGCAACTACGAGTACAACAGTTATAGTTGCAAGAGGTTTAACAAAAAAAAAAAAAAAAAACTACGACAATAAACAAGAGCATGGTGTTTTTTTATAAGACCCTGTGGGAAATTTATTTAAATATAGACTGAACGTAGACATGTTAACCTCGTTGGCCGTAATTGGTAAACTACGTTAATGATACAATGTACTGAAGATGTTCTGGATGAAGCAGCCTTAATATAACAACTTCAATACGTGAGTATACATATGCGACGAGAATCAGTTGCGAATGCCACCGCTGATTAACTGATTTAATATTAATATAGAATATTAATTTATAAAAATTCATGATGATGTCTTAATGCCACCAACCGCTCAGCTTAAAAAATTCTGATAAGTTATAAATTTTAGAATATGCTTTCGTATTTGTTACCACACTCGAGCCCATTGTACATGGGATTATGACTAAAAGTTGTCTTATGTTGCTATTTTCTTAAACGATGATTTCTGAATAAATTTCTTTTATGGTTAACTATTTTATGATCGGTGGTTAACATAGAAAAAATTTATTTTGTTATACTCTCGAGAGGGTGTACATATATATGAGTTTGATATTCCGTTTGTAACGTATCAAAATAAATTCCGGAAAATATAAATAATAAAATAATTCCATAAATAATATATTTTTGTAACAAAAGTTGATTAGCGATGATCGTCTATCCGTGGATATCACGATCACACCCGCCATAGTTAAGGCTGGCTCTTCGATTTTGCATAATTTTGTGTATAAACATCCTAATCAAGTTGCTATTTAAAAACACCTAATCGGTCCAATACGTCACGAGATATGACTGAAAATGTGTAATTGTAATTGTTCCTATTGTTGTAGTTGTAGTATTTGCTTACACATTCGTTATATTAAGCAAGTATTGCCACATATTTTTTATTGTTGTCCCGATATAATAAAGGAAATTGCCAAGATGAAAGAAAAAATATTATCCTTTTCTTAAAAGCGCGCCTTTGCTTAAAAAAGTAACTTTTTTAAAATATTACGTTTTTTAAAGTACCATTTTGAAGTACCTTTCTTTAAGAAGGTACCTTTTTTAAAAAAGCAACTTTTTTTAAAAGTACCATTTCTAAAAAATACCTTTTTATTAAAAAGTACCTTTTATTTTTTATTTAATTAAAAAGTATCTTTTCATAAAAAGTATCTTTTAATAAAAAGTACCTTTTCATAAAAAGTATCTTTTATTAAAAAGTACCTTTTCATAAAAAGTATCTTTTATTAAAAAGTACCTTTTCATAAAAAGTATCTTTTATTAAAAACTACCTTTTATTAAAAAGTACCTTTTATCAAAAAGTACCTTTTATTAAAAAGCACCTTTTATTAAAAAGTACCTTTTATTAAAAAGCACCTTTTACTAAAAAGTACCTTTTATTAAAAAGTACCTTTTCTTAAAAAGTACATTTTATTGAAAAGTACCTTTTATTAAAAAGTACCTTTTATTAAAAAGTACCTTTTATTAAAAAGTACCTTTTATTAAAAAGTACCTTTTATTAAAAAGTACCTTTTATTAAAAAGTACCTTTTATTAAAAAGTACCTTTTATTAAAAAGTACCTTTTATTAAAAAGTTCCTTTTATTAAAAAGTACCTTTTATTAAAAGTACCTTTTTAATAAAAGGTATTTCTGCTTTTATTAAAAAGTACCTTTTATTAAAAAGTACCTTTTATTAAAAAGTACCTTTTATTTTTTATTTAATTAAAAAGTACCTTTTCATAAAAAGTATCTTTTATTAAAAAGTACCTTTTTTAGAAAGTACCTTGTATTAAAAAGTACCTTTTATTAAAAATTACCTTTTATTAAAAAGTACCTTTTATTAAAAAGTACCTTTTATTAAAAAGTACCTTTTATTAAAAAGTACCTTTTATTAAAAAGTACCTTTTATTAAAAAGTACCTTTTATTAAAAAGTACCTTTTATTAAAAAGCACCTTTTACTAAAAAGTACCTTTTATTAAAAAGCACCTTTTACTAAAAAGTACCTTTTATTAAAAAGTACCTTTCATTAAAAAGTACCTTTTATTGAAAAGTACCTTTTTTTAAAAAGTACCTTTTATTAAAAAGTACCTTTTATTAAAAAGTACCTTTTATTAAAAAGTACCTCTTATTAAAAAGTACCTTTTATCAAAAAGTACCTTTTATTAAAAAGTACCTTTTATTAAAAAGTACCTTATTAAAAAGTACCTTTTACTAAAAAGTAAATTTTTTAAATTTACTTTTTTAAAACTGCCATTTCAAAAAAATACCTTTTTTAAGAAAGTACCTTTGCTTAAAAAAGTACCTTTTCTCAGAAAAATACTTTTTTAAGTGCCATTTCTAAAAAAAATATCTTTTTTAAACAAATACCTTTTTTAAAAAAATACCTTTTTTTAAAAACTACCATTTCTAAAAAACACATTTAAAAAATAAGTAGCTTTTTTAAAAAAAAATATATTTTCTTAAAAAAGCACCAGTTCTTAAATAGATGAAATAAATATTTCACGAATTTTATAAAAAAAAATAAATAATTTTGGTAATTTTTTTTTTTGCAACGTTTTCGATGTAAGAAGAACTCTTAAATTTATTTTTATAGAAAAATTTCCATAGTATAAGAAAAGCAATTAACTTAAAATTTAATTGGCATTCGAATTTACATTTTGAACATCGGCATTGATATTAATATTAATTTTTTTTTTAATTTTTTATACCCTGTAGCACTATGTGGTCAGTAGGGCGGGTCGATTTGTAAGGAGGCAAAAAAAATTGCTCAAGTGACAAAGATAATCTATAGTCACAAGACTATGGGCCAAGTTTCAGATCAATTGCATGAGGGGGAATAGGGTTGCCCCGTGGGAGACAGACAGATAGGTCAAAAGTCGGGACATCAGAATTCGTTTTAGAGGTATGGTTTCTCGAGCAAAGTTTCTTATTTTGATCCCTAGAATACGATTTTCCTTGTCACTTGCGCGAGTTTTAAGTTCGACCCTCCCTAGTGGTCAGGGTATAATGACTTTTTGCTGATGTTTGTATCTACCAAAAATAGTTGACCTAGACCCAACTTTTATTATACCGACCTATTTAGTATTAGTTTCTGAGCCGATTTAGCGATGTCCGTCCGTCCGTCCGTCTGTGTGTCCATGTGAACCTTGTAATCAAATATATTTCGTTGAAATTTAGTATATAAGCTTCTATTGCCCATAGGATGAACGCTATTGAAACTGGTGAAGTTCGGTTCATGTTCACACCCAGTCCCCATACAAATGACCCCTATGAGATCGACATAAATTGCCATATCCAAATTATCACATAAATCTCGGTCAAATGGGGTTTGTGTATGCTTATTACATCCATTTATCAGAAGTCCAAAAATAAACCATATAGGACAATTCTTAGATATAGCCCCCATATGAAGTTGATTCCCGATCTTCACCTAAATCTATCAAAAAACAAAAATGTTGCACAGGGTTTTCTCAAATTTGCTTTGTATATGTTCTTGCATAAAAAAAGTGACATTAACAAATATGGTCAGGATCGGTCTTTTATTCGACCTAGTGCCCACACAAATACAGTAGCCGATATGAACTTTTTCATATCCGAAGGCAAAAAAATTAATAACAATGTCAGTCAAGTTAGTTGGACCTAACTAGGGTCCTTAAAAGGTTGGTATAGGGTATCGGATAGGCGGTCTAGACCGACTATAATTTTCTTACTTTTTTTTTACTAAATTTATTTGTAAATTATAAATTGGTTGAAAAATATTAAGACTATTAAATATTGAATTTTTTTAAATTAAAAAAAAAATAATTGGATAAGAAAATATTGTGGCGTGGAATGTGATCTTAAAAATAAGACACCATAAACAAGAAGGAAATTTATTTTTTTGGTTGCAGATATGAAAAAGTTGATATCGGATGCTATATCTATATGGGGACTAGGCCCAAAAATGGACCGATCCTGACCATGTTTGGTAAAGTCTCTTGTATTTTGCAAAAATATATACAAACAAAATTTGAGAAGAATCAGTGCAATATTTTTGTTTTTTGATAGATTTAAGTGAAGATCGCGAAGCAGCTCTATATGGAGCCTATGACTAAGAGTTGTCCAATAGAGATAATTTTTGGAATACTGATTAATCGATGTAATAAATACATACAACCCCAATTTGACTAAGATTTATATGATAATTTGGATCTTATGGCAATTTATGTTAATTTCATAGGGGTCATTTTTTTGGGGCTAGGTCTGAACATTGACAGATTCTCACCAATTTCAATATACCAAATTTCATCAAAATATATTCATATTTGCGACCTGCAGTTTGATTACAAGCTTTACATGGACACACAGACGGACGGACGGACGGACATCGCTAAATCGACTCAGAAAGTGATTTGGTAGTTACAAACAGCAGCACAAAGTCATTATACCCAAACCACATAGTGGTATAGGGTATAAAAATTGGATGGAACCATCCATAAATACTTAGTTCTAAGTACCGAAGGGTTCAAAACGCATTAGTTTTTCTTTAGTTTCTTGAAGAATATACTAAAAGCAATTTTTTGTGAATTGTTTCCATTTTTTCTTGTTTCCCATTCGAAAAAATTATATTACAAATTTAAATTTTTCGCAATTCATATCTTTTGTACACATTGGTTATGTACTCTTATATCTATGATATTAATAGGCTAGGCGATTTCTTGTGACCGATGTTTTGTTCTACCGTTTTATACCGATTTTGACCAAACGTATATTATTTGAAAGATATTTCTTTTCAGCCGTTCTGCAGCTTTACAGATTTTTAAATTTATTCCTTTATTTTGAGTAAATTGCATTTAAAGTTGCTACTAACACATATATAAAATTAATGTGTTTAATTTATCTTCATTCACAATAATAATAAACCTTAAAAGTGTTGGCTTGTGAATTCGCTAAGTTGAAAAATAAAGCTGCCTAGAAATTGCACTCGATTTTCGAGCGCTGGAATCTGCTAGTATTTTTTATTAACCTTTTGTGTTAACACAGTTAACATTGATGTTGACATTCTCAAAATAACGAATAGTTTAAATTCGAAACACTACAGGGACGTCCCTTTATGTATATGTTTTTATGTTTATTTTCGGTTTTCAGTAGTTTTTATCATATCATAAGTTATAAATTATTCATGTTATTTAGAAAAATTTAACAGTGTATATAATTTTTAATATATTTCCGCCAACCAATTATTGAAACATTACCGAAACAACACTCCACATTAAGTAAACCTAACACAATTCGGCACAGTTCACATTATTTTTGACACCACTGGTAAAAATTATGAGACACCAAAGGTGTTGTGCTTAAAACTATAATTTGTTAAGCCATATTTTAGTTATGGTCACTTAACACTTCAATTAAATCGTAACTACTACATCGGTATGCATATTTAATACAGACTCACTCCATGAAAATGAATGGACCATAAGACAAAATCGACCGAAAACTAATATAAAGTACGAATACAAATATTATCATACATTTATTTGAAAGTCATACAATACAAGTTTCTTGAGTAATTTTCGTTCAAAACTTTGATCTCTTGGCGTTACCAACATATGCTTTGCTGTTTATTGGTATTTATATAATCAGAGACAAAGTAGTCAAATTGTTGTTTCGCTGTAATGTGTACAACTAATTTGCGTTTAATCATGTTGTATTTAATTGACCATTGAAATGTCACAAATCCGGTAGATGCTGGTATTAAAGTTGGGTATCAATGAATTTTTCAAAAAATGTTGTTATCTGCATATTTTTCAAAGCAAATTATTTACGATGATTGTGATCGTGTGACGTTTGTGATGTTTATTGCTGCAATATCATGTAGAAACATGTATACAATGGGAGATTACCAGCAGCATTGATGATACAATGGTACAGGTGTAAAATAGTTGTAAGCAATATGTTTTTTTTTTTTTTTTTTTTTTGCCAATAACATGTGTAAAATATTATTGGAACAAGGTAAGACTTATAATCACATTACTTTATGAGTTCGTATGCTCTTAGTTCCGAATAGAGGTTTAAGATCCCAAAATGGTCAGATCGCAACTCTAATTGGTGAGGCTATTAATGGTTATTTTCCCTTATCATAAACCTAATTTGAGTGAGATTTTAACTCGTTGACGACCACAGAACGCATTTACTTAAACTTGCAGATTTCAGCTCTCGAAATTCGAGTGCAATGTGCAAGCAATTTTATTTTTCAACTTAGCCAATTCACAAACCAACACTTTTTTTGTTTATTATTATTGTGAATGAAGATAACAAACTCATTAACAAACACATTAACAAATTTAATAAATACACACATAGCATATGTATAATTTTATATATGTGTTAGTAGCAATTTTAAATGCGATTTACTCAAAATAAAGGAAAAAAATTAAAAATCCGTATATCTGGTGAACAGCTAAAAAGAAATACCTTTCAAATAATATACGTTTGGTCAAAATCGGGATAAAATGGTAGAACAAAACTTCGGGAACAAAAAATCGCCTAGCCTATTAATATTATAGATATATGAATTTTGTTATACCGACTCCACGCGGAAGGTGGGCATCAGTCAAGGATGAATTTATTGGTAACTAAAGGGTCCGCCATCTAACGTTTTTTTTCTTTCAACTAGTGCTTATTTCGTGAATGGTAATACTTAGCTCATGTCTGATTTGACAGATAATTAGTTTTATCCTTCCGCTGAACGAATATGGTTGTGTATACGCTTGAACAACGCTGGGAAATATTGCGACATTACTTTGAAAATCATGGTAATGTTGCAGAATGTGTGCGAAAATTGCGTACGGATTTTGGAAGAAGAGAAGCACCGTCAGCTCCGTATGTTCGTTATCTTGTGAAAAAAGTGAAAGAAACTGGCATCCTCATCGATAAACCAAAGCGTGAAAAGCCAAATACAGTGCGTACACCCGAGAATATTGCTGCTGTGGCAGAAAGTGTGCGTGAAGCGCCATCAACATCAATTCACCGTCGTTCTCGAGAATTGAACATTTCGGAGGCTTCATTGAGATGAATTTTGCATAAAGACCTTGGTATGACGCCATACAAAGTCCAATTGGTTCAGGAGTTGAAGCAAACTGACCATCCAATGCGTTTTCGCTTCGCTAAGTGGGCCTGCAATCGACTTACAGAAGATGCCGGTTTTGCCAAAAAAAAATCATCTTTTCAGATGAAGCTCATTTTGATATTGGCGGGTATGTAAACAAGCAAAATTGTCGCATTTGGGGCACAGAAAACCCGCACGCATACATTGAAAAGCCGATACACCCAAAACGAGTCTCTGTTTGGTGCGGATTTTGATCCAGAGGCATAATTGGGCCATTTTTCTTCGAAAATGAGCAAGGAGTGGCCGTTACAGTCAATGGCGAGCGGGCCATGTTGAACGAATTTTTATTCACAAAAATTGAAGAGGAGGATATTGGCAACATTCGGTTTCAACAGGACGGCGATACATGCCACACAGCCGAAGCTACACTCGATGTTTAGCGCCTGTTTTTGAAGATCGCATTATCAGCCGCAGAGCTGATGTCGTTTAGCCACCTCGGAGCTGCGATTTGACACCGTTGGACTATTATTTGTAGGGTGCCCTCAAAGATAAGTGTTACGCCAACAAGCCAGAGACAATTGACGCTTTAAAGGACAATATTCGTGAAGCTATTGGTGAAATACAGCTGCACACAATCGATAATGTGCTTAAAAATTGGACCGATCGTGTAGGCTACTGCATGGCCAGCCGAGGCAGCCATTTGAATGAAATTATTATTTTCCATTATTAACCGTAAGGATTGTACTTTCAAATAAAAAAAGAAATTTGAGATAATATTCAGTAGATTTTTTTTATAGCATTTTTTAAAAAAAAAGTTATTTGGCGGACCCTTTACAATGAAAATCGGGAGGCAAATTTATCATATACAGTCTTTGAGTTGTAAAGAATGTTTGAAAAATTCTTAAATACAGTGCAACTTTGATAGTCCGGATATACACCAGTCCAGCCACTTCTATATTTCGGATGTTTTTACGGACAAATTAAAATTTTTACGTCCACAATCCGGAAAAATTTTTTTTATGCAAGAACAAAAATTACATTCCGTTGTTTACAAAGCATGCGAGGTTTTGTAGTGTCATTACTTCATTACCTTTTGCAGTGTCATTACTTCAGTTTCGGTTCTTTCCCTCGTACAATCTTGACGAGTGAAAAACTATTAGGCAGGTTGCGGAAAAATTGTGGATTTGCAAAAAAAAAAATTAAACAGAAGTTAAACAATTTATTCCGAATTCCTATAATGGACCCAGTAACATTTGAACCAAAATAATGTATTTGAACATTTCTATAATATAAAACTCTATTTTAAGAAATAGAAAAGTTTTGAATAAAGCAGAAAATCCAGAAGTAGAGGAAGCGCTTTACACACGGTTTATGCAACAAAGAAACAATCATATCCCGATTTTCATCAGAAATTTCAAAAGCAAATGCCAAATTCTTTTATCTAAAGACAACGACGAAGGACAGCGAGCTCACAACGGTTACATTTATTTAAGTTACAACGTGGTATTGGTGATCTAAAAATTTCGTTATCTAAAAAAAACTTTGTGTAAACATCTCGTAATTAAGGATTTTTTTAAGTTAGAAGTCCTTGTGCTTTCAGTATATTTTTTTCAATTTAGAGTTGTTATACATTTAGCCTAGTTTAATTAACTGTTATACATCTATATTGTTATATTTGTGATTGTGTTATACTTTTTGGTTGTTGAATTAGTTTATATTGTGAAATTTTTAAAGTTGTTATACTTGAGGGTTGTTGAATTAGCTGCAATAATCTTTACACCAATACACTTATACCTCACACCGTTTTTGTCTTACTCTGTTTTTGTGATTGTATTGTGAAATAGATTTTTACCCCCCAGAGCGCACAGATGTTTACAAATCAAAAGTTTCCGACACTGTTGCTGAGATGGATTTGAGTGAAGAGCAAATTTACAATGCAGACGAATCTGCTGCTTTCTGGAGAGGGAGAAAAATTTCTAAAGATCGTGTGACTTATACCTTGCCTAAATGCTGCAGGAACATATAAACTGCCTCTTTTGGTTATAGGCAAATCTGCTAATCCAGGAGCCTTTAACGGTTGCAAGATTCCAGTGGTATATAAATAAAGCAACTAATAAAGGATGGATGTCAACGTCTCTTTCGTTCGACTGGTTCAAAAATCATTTTATACCAGAAGTAAAAAGGTTTCTAATAAACACTGAAAGCGTTATTAATATTAGACATGCTCCTTTATATTCTACAGTGGATGAAATTAGTTTCCAGAATTCAAACATCAGAGTTCTTTTTTTACCTCCAAATTGTAAGGCAATCTTGCATCCTAGGGATCAAAATTTAATACAGGGTGCAGAGGTAGCCGTCAGAAAACTTATTTCATATTTTATCAGCAAATGATGATGATGTCGACGTGTTTAACCTTTAAAATGGTGTTTACTTCTTGGACTTAGCCAAACAAAGCATTAGTGGAAAAATGTTCTGAAAAGCTGGTGCGTATTGTGGGAAAACCTGCAATATGCTGGGATGATGAGTATAAGACAACGTTTCAGGTTTTGCACCATGAACTGCAGTCTGATACAAAATCTATCCAAAATATGATTAGAGCATGAGTTTCGGGAATGACATCACTAAAAAAGATATCAATGATTGGATTTTCATTGAATGTTTCCGATGAAGAAAGAATAAGAAGAAAGAATTCTCGACGACTTTATAGTAATGGATGTAAAAATAAATTTCTTTAATGCAGATGCAATGAAATCGTTTGCAGTTTGCATTCAGTGGGCTGAGGAGAATACTTTGGATATGCAGGATATTCTACTGTTCAAGAGGCTAAAAGAAAACCACAAATCAACCACCTCAACAATGTACATAAATGTATATTAGACTGGGTCAAATTGTGGGGGACCGAAAAAATCTCCATGGGCTCATCGCGATTCTGGTACTATGGGCCATAATAAGTATATTTGCCCAAGGAACCACACTTCTAAAATCATTTTCAAACCCTCCAAAATTTCGATGAAAAAATTGATTTATGTCGTATATGGGTACCCCACATAAAATTATGTTGGTCAAATATACTTGCTATGGCCCATAGTACCAGAATCGCGCTGAGCCCATGGAGTAAAAATAATTGACCCACCCAAATGTATATACATGAAAATATCGATTCCATTTAATACTATTTTTGTTTTTGAAGAAGTATATCAGCAACAAAAGCCTAAATTCATGTTTTAATTCACTTAGATTATTGCAAACATTTTTACTACTATAGTCCGGACAACTTCATAACCCGATCGAGTCTAAAACTATATGTGTCCGGATTTTCGAAGTTGCAATGTATACGGTACGAACAAGCGTCCTGGTACCAACAAGCGTCCTGGTACTGAGACTCGTCTGTCATGCAAAGCCAGCAACTCGCCCATGTTACCAATCGGCTTGGGTACGCAAATGTGTCAAAGGCATCCATCTGGAGGACTTCAAAACGTAACAAAAACATATAATTTAAGAAGTAGAAAAAAATCCCAAAATAAAAGAAGCCACAAATAAGACAGAGTTAATTTTGCTATTTAAACCATGTAGATCACTTGGGAGAGGGTAAGCTGTATTCTCACCTACTTTGCAGTCTTAGTTTATATAGAATCAAACCACATTTGGTTATACTTTCCGACGAAAAAAGTGGAATTTGGATGGGTTAGTGATGGTGCATTTTTAGAGGAAAAATGTGACAAGCTGTGGTGTTTTCAACTGGCTCGAATCCATGTTAGCAAAAGACCAAAAAGACCTGAAGCCAGGTCAAAAAATGAAGTTAACAATAAGAAAATGTCACATTTTTAGCGGTTACTGAATTCATCAAAATAAAATAGTAAAAAAAAGTAAATAGAAACTGTTATGCCCAGTATTATTGTGACAATACTAGCAGATCCCAGCGCTCGAAATTCGAGTGCAATTTCTAGGCAATTTTTTTTCTAAACTTAGACAATTCACACACCTACACTATTTTAGTTTATCATTATTGTGAATGAAGAAGACAAACTCATTAACAAACACATTAACAAATTAAATATATGTGTTAGTAGCAACTTTAAATGCAATTTACTAAAAATAAAGAAAAAAAATTAAAAATCTGTAAATCTTGTGAACTGCTAATAGAAAATACCTTTTGAATAATATTCGTTTGGTCAAAATCGGGATAAAACGTTAGAACAAAACATCGGTAAGCCTATTAATATTATAGATGTATTGTGAATTATAAGTCCTTTGAGTGGTTAATTAATAAAATTTCATTCCGAAATTTAGAATTTTGAGAACTTTTGGTGTTTTTCTTTTTTAAAAAATAAACGGGAAAATAGGTCCAAAAGTGGTCTGATTTTATTAAAATTTTACAGTGTTTTTTGCACTATTTTTGTAAATTTTTTAAATATAATACAGAAATTAGCGAATTCGATATGTTTTGTGGTATTTTAACCAATTTTTGAAGAAAATTTGTACGGGGACTAGATCCACACTGGACCGATTTCAAATATTTTTTATAGATGTCATCACAGGCCTAAGAAACCCTTATGTTTCTAACTTCATCGTAATAGAATAACATTTGCTGCATTCAGTGGCATTAAAACCAATTTTTAAGGAAAATTTGTATGGGGACTAGGTCCAAACATGGACCGATTCCAAAAAATTTAAGCAGGGTTCGGCTTTGGGTCAAAAACAATTTAAGTTCCAAATTTCAGCACATTATCTTTATATTTGCAACATGTAATATTAGCACCAAAATAATATTGAACTTCGATAGGATATATTGAAGCCCTCTGTGGCCCTAGTTTTTTAAATATCTTAATTATTTTAAAAGTTATGACTTTTGCAACGACAAAAGTCAAAAGGCCCCACTGTGCGGCGTTTGCCACCCTAACGCTGTTGCCGTCACGTAACAATAAGTGTGAAATATTTGTATTTTTGTGATTGTTAATTTATAAATGTACCGTTAGTCCAAAATTTTCTTTGCTGTTGCAATATATACAGATTGTCTAGAAAATATTGTTACGTTACAGTGCGTCGTTTTGGAGATATGGTGAAAAATTCAATGACCGTATAATTGTGAAAACCACCTTATTAGATTCTAAAATTTTGTAGAAATACTTCGATCAAAACATTTTCGAAATGTATTAAAATGTTTAAGATTTCGCTAAAAAAAAAAAAATCTTAAAATCTTTAAATAAAATTTAAGTTTTTAATGGTGCCTGTATTCTTAATCAGACAGGTGTCTGGCATTGAGCTTTCATCAGTGATTATATTCAACATTGTAATAATTGTTATATTATAATTGATTGATTGATTGTTTATACATGGAATTTTTCTACTTAGGGTGGCCGTGAGATTTGAACCTGCGTCTATCTCACATACACTCGTACTTGCACTTTTGTTCATGCATTTTAACACCCTCACCTTATGTCAGGCCTACGAGAAGTGTGGCTTAGAATCAGTTTTCTGGCATATAGCTGTTACTTCGTATTAATCTCAGAAGATACAACACTAACAGGCATGCCAATCGCTATTTGTAAATTTTTAGATTATTTATGCATTTATACTTCTAATTTCCGCTATTTTCGGTTTCGTAAGACCAGCCATATGTGGTGTATGGTTTGTTCATTCCACACAATGCACTTTTTACATATTCGAGAAGTTGCCAAGAAGTAAATTTTAATAATAGATTTAAAGTTTGTTATTTAACTTCAGCCTTAGCCCTCTTTATATTATATATTCCAATTATATTAAGTTTACTGTTATTATTTACCTGCAAAGAAAATAAATTTAAAAAAAAATTAGTACTAATATTTAGGTCGATATTGTTATATAAATTTCATAATAATTTTGTAGGTCATATTTGTTTAATACGACGTCTTCAAATTATACTAAATTATAGCGAAAATGTGTTGTTTGTATGCAATAAAAAATATAGGCAGTTCGATTATAAATCCATTATAAATTGCTGAAGCGGCAACAATATGGTTGGTACAGTTTACAATAAGGAATAGGTGTTACTCAATTCAAATAATAAAAAAATAATAAAATTATTTAAGATGCTTAGGCTTATTTTCGTTATATAAAGAAGCTCTTCGAGAGAGTAAGAAAATTACAAAATTGAATTCCCCAGAAGTTTTGACGTTAAAAAATTTAGCGAAGTACACATAAACTTCAAAATACCAGGATGGTCCCAGAACAAGCCGACCTGACGTATAGATGGCGGCAGTAGTTAAAAAAAATACCTGGGTGAAAAGTGGAAAACGTATAAAACATATGTTTTAAGTTGCAAGGTGGCACGTTGTTGTTTTTTTTTTTTTTTTTTGGGAGCCATCAGAAGGAAATAATCTCAGTGAATTTGTAAACATGAAAAAAAAAATGGTGACCGTTATGTAATTAAATACTTTCATTTGAAAGGTCTCAGTCCAATATTAAAACAACTATAAAATATTAGGCGATTGAATTTAAACGACCAATTGAGATGGCCACTGTAGAAACGATTAAGAGGCATGGTACTGGATGATCGTCGGTTGAAGTTGCGTGAGCTAGCTGAAATGATAAGCATTCAAAAAATGCTATACATCGCATATTGACCGAAAATTTTAAGATGAGAAAGCTGTCCCCATGATGGGTGTCGCGTTTGTGATGTTTCACTGCAATAAAGCCGACTTTTTGCGTCGATGGATAATACATGGCTCCACCTCTTCACACCTGAGATAAATACATCAAAAACAACGGATTGAAATTGAAGAATCGTGTCCATCTGCAGAAAATGTTATAGCTTCTGTTTTTTGGGATACGCGTGAGATAATTTTTATTTTTTATTATCTTCAAAAAGGAAAAACGATCAACGGCGAGTATTATTTTAGCTAACTGCAGCGCACATATTAATAGTACGCTATTTACAGTAATAGTTTTAATTAATTTCTAAATGGAAGATCAAGGACATGATGTCTCTATAATCGTCTAACTTCATTGCTATCATCTAGTAAGGATATGGCTAAGGGATTCACATGGTCACTTAATCTTTGCAGAACTTTTGGGATGTTTAACATCCGTTATGTAGGGTATCATTCCTTATGAACCACGGCGCGCTAGCAGTTATTCTTAAAGTTTTGGATTGATATATCTGAAGAATTTCAACATGCGAGTTATTGGTAGTTCTCCACTGTTCAATCCCGCACGCCCACACCTGTTTA
This sequence comes from Cordilura impudica, assembly GCA_963682025.1. NCBI lineage: Eukaryota > Metazoa > Arthropoda > Insecta > Diptera > Scathophagidae > Cordilura > Cordilura impudica. The sequence continues at coordinate 33,412,028 of OY821518.1, read as the reverse complement.
TACCCTATACCACTATGTGGTTTGGGTATAATAACTTTGTGCAGCTGTTTGCAACTACCAAAAATATTTGAACTAGCCCGATCTTTTATTATACCGATCGAATCAGAATCACTAACTGATTCGACTTAACGATGTCCGTCGGTCCGTCTGCGTGTCCATGTAATCAAACTACAGGTCGCAAGTATGAATATATTTTGATGAAATTTGGTGTATAAGCTTTTATCGGCCATAGGATGAACGCTATTGAAATTGGTCCATGTTCAGACCTAGCCCCCATACAAATGACCCTTATGAAATCGACATAAATTGCCATAAGATCCAAATTGTCATATAGATCTTACTCAAATTGGGTTTGTATGCGTTTATTATATCCATTAATGAGTAGTCCAAAAATTATCCCTATGGGACAACTCTTAGTCATAGGCCCCATATAGAGCTGCTTCCCGATCTTCACTTAAATCTATCAAAAAACAAAAATATTGCACAGATTCTTCTCAAATTTTGTTTGTATATATTTTTGCAAAATACAAGAGACTTTACCAAACATAGTCAGGATCGGTCCATTTTTGGGACTAGTACCCATATATATATAGCATCCGATATGAACTTTTTCATACCTGCAGCCAAAAAAATTAATAAAAATCTCACTCCAAGTTGGTTTATGCTTATTTTCTATGTCCAGTTAGTTGGGCCTATGAGATAGGGTCTCTAAACGCATGGTATAGGGTATCATATAGTCGGTCTAGACCGACTATAATTTTCTTACTTGTTTAATACTGTCTTATAGAAACTAATTTTGTTTTCAAAACTCAGTTCTGATTTTGGACCCAGAAGCCAAAAATTTCTTTTTGATTTGTCGCCAACTTGCTCTCTTTTATTTTTCACATGATGCAAAAATTACTTCACTCCCTCTGATCTCCTTAAAATCTATACCACTTACATCCGACCGAAAATGGAATAAAACTCCCATATATGGGAAGGAGCTTCAAAGTTAATTTTGGAGCTAATGGACAGTGTGCCAAGGAGGCACATCAATGACAGTAGGGTATCCAACTCAATTGACTCATTGCAACATTTTTTTTAAGCCTAGTTCCGCGAAGCCGAGTTGCTTGTCTGCAGATTCTAATTTTGGGATAAGCCTGATTTGGCTAGTTTTGCAGCGACAGACAATAGCCTCTTGTGGGAATCGAACCCACGACCCCCGCATGAAAGCTGAGTACGCTACCTATTTACCTACCGGGGCGTCGGAATGTGGGTTGTGTATCACTGTTCTATATATACTACCATGGGAAATGTTCTGAGATAAGCGAACTTATTCCAAGTGTCCGAGTTTCGGTTCGCTCTACCCGCTTCTCTAGTAGATCACATCCATTTGTAGTCTACTGTCCAGTTGACCGCACAACGCTTTACAGAGAGAATTCGTTTATCAGTCGAACTAGCTGCATGTGGAATAAACTTCCCGCAGAGGTCTTTCCTGACAGTTATAATCTAATAAAATTTAAGTCATATATCCACAAACACTACTCCCTCTTTCCTCCTTCCCATCACCTATTTTCCTGAGATCAACACAATGTAATGCATCTGTAGGGGCATCCCATGAGTGTTGGTTAATTAATAAAAATAAATAAATGTTAATCTTCTGTCTAAAAACATACCCAGATATTTGACTTTGTCTTTTATTTGAATTGGGAATCCATTCAGTTTTATCTCAGGACAATTACCTCGTCTTAGATAAAATGTTGCTGATGTGTTGGATGATAAAACTGCGGTGTCATCTGCATGAGTTGCGACTGTTATCCCATCAATACAAGGCATATCCGACATAAAAATAGTATATAGAACTGTCCCTAATAACCTCCCTTGTGCCATTAATTTTACGTATGTTTGACATTTCATTATTCACCTTGATATAGAAACAACGGCCTTTTAAATAAGATTTTAGAAAAAGATAGAATGGAGCTGGAAAATTATTCTTAAGTTTCCACAATAGTCCATTGTGTCAAACTCTGTCAAATGCTTGCTGCATATCAAGCTGAACAGTATTTTCTACTTTCACAGACACCAAAAATAACGTTTATACATAATTCGATGGCATTGCTCTGAAGTGCCATGTTTGTGGCGGAGTCCGAATTGATGTTCCGGAATTATATTTTGATTTTCAAGTATAGGGAGTAGTCTTCGTAGAAAAAGCCTCTCAAATATATTTTTAAAAATTACTAATAAACTAATAGGTCTAGGGGAACTGACTTCATTTTCTGGTTTCTTCGATTTTGGTACCATTACTATTTTAGCAGAATTCCACTGTGTAGGAAAATGATGGAATCTAATAATAGAATTGAAAATTAAGGTTAGAAAAACAATTCCTTCTTTTTGGATTAAGAAACTAATGCATCTAGTTTATCATAACTAGGAAATTTCTTGAAATTTTATGTCTTTATTTCTGGCTGAACCTCACTCGGTTCAAAATGAGATATTGGTAAATCCATTTGACATGCAAAATCTCAAATATTTATGACTTGGTCATCATTGTAGTCATACTTAAATGGTTGGAATGTTTCCTCTAAGTGTTTAGAAAATACATTAGTCTTTTCCATATTAGTTCTATGCCAGGAATTATGTGAGTCTTCTATTAGAACTAGCAGATTCCAGCCCTCGAAATTCGAGTGCAAATTCTAGGAAATTTTTTTTTTCACTTAATAAAAATCCTAAAGGTATGCTAATCAATTATAGCCAATTCACAAATCAACACAAAAAAAAAATCAAACTCATTTTTATTACAAACACATTAACAAATTTAATAAGCACACATATCATTGTACAATTTTATGTATGTGTTAGTAGCAACTTTAAATGCAATTTACTCAAAATAAGGGAAAAAATTCAAAAATCTGTAAACTTGCAAAATGGCTAAAAGGAAATACCTTTCGAATAATGTACGTTTGGTCAAAATCGGGATAAAACGGTAGAACAAAACATCGGTCACAAGAAATCGCCTAGCCTATTAATATTATAGATATTTCTCTTTACTGGCCTTTTCAAGAATTTAGTTGCTTTCAAGAGATTGTATTCGCTATATGGTTGCTTTGGGTAAAGATTACGTAGATAATTACGAATTCCCTTGTTCTTGTACTCGACCATGCGATACTTAAGAATACATGAATAATTTTAGATGCCTCTTCATATTTTAAACTTTCGAATACCAAGACAAAATATCACTCTATATAGTTATATTAAACATTTTAACAAAAAGCAGCACTGCTCATCAGTAATAACATCATTGGGTCAACTTTTGTAAAACTGTACTTAATGAGGTCCTAAGCCTGTACTCAATTTTTTTGACATATTATTAAAATATAAAATTAACAATCAAAGTTTTCCAACTTTTCTTCTTTCAAATAGCTTGAATTTCAATTTTGCATAATATGACCAAATAAGATGTTATAAAATCAAACTGTGATTACTCTTAATATAAATTACAAACGTGATCAATATAATAGACATATAATTTTAAGCCATAATTTTTAACAATAAAAATAACAACGATAACTTTTCCAATTTTCTATAAATATGGTAGAGACGATCATGATCAAAAACATAAAGCCATTTTTAATGCATAATGTGCATTTGAATTTTAGTATGAATATGACTATAAAATACATATTCATACATATTGGACAATAATAATAAATAAAATGTTTGGTTTGCCGCCACAGGCATACATTTTTATGTGCCATACATTTTGCACACGTTGAACGAATGCAAATGTAAAATTAAATTCAAATAAAAAATTAAAGAAAAAAAAAACGACAAAAAACATTGTTGTTGAACGAAAACACGTACAATATGCAATTCTGATCATATAAACATGCAATAATTTGCCACATGTGTACGTGTAGTTGGTCAATTGAAAAAACTGCAGCACAAAAAACAAAATTTAGATACAAAATAAAAACTTAAACGTTGTTTATATTGACACCTTGCCGCAATGGTGATCAGTGATCGTAATGGTGTTGGGGCCTTTTTGGGAAATACCTTTAGGCTTTGAATCATTTCAGATAATCAAGTGGTTTATCTATAGATTTAACTTATTACGGCTACTTATTCTTTGCTGGACGTATCAGTGCACAGGATTAGTGATGTAAAATCCCAACAAGGATTGGTACTGTGTAGCTCTCATTTTATGATCTTTTTTAAAGTTATCATTTTTTATATGAAATTTGTCGAAAATAAAATATCTATTTTGCTCTAAGATAATTTTTATGGTTAGAGGACTTCTACGAAACTTTTCGTAGAACACTTTAGTCCTGCATTTATTATTTTCAGGGATCATTGTAGTGCTTTTTCCAGAGACATTGCAGGGGTTATTATGTTCCGTCACTATTTAGTTTATTAGGAATTGCTAAAAACCGGAAATTCATCCGATAGAAACAAAACTAATTTGTTTACTTGTAAATGACAAAAATATCCTCTTAAAAAAACATAAACTTTATACCGATAACGAGATAACGACAATATGCTCAAAGTCTGGTGATAATAAAGCACCGGACATGGATGGAATACTAAATAAAGCATTACAGTTGCCGTTAAGGACCAGACTGCTCCTGTTTAGAAAGGTACTTAATGTGTGTCTAACAAACTATGTAGATTTTGCAAAGCATTAGTATTTTAAGCTTTTTTCCTTAATTAAAGCAAAAACATTTTGATCACAATCCAAAATAATTTCTCTCTCATTATTTATTTATTTATTTATTTATTTGGTTTCCTGCACAACAAGACTAGGAGTCTTATAATTAAAGTACAGGATCGGTACAATGTGATACAGTATTTAATGAAAATATAACATAGTTTATAATTTGTATAAAAATAAGATAACAAAAATTATTTTACATACATATATTCAAAACAAAGCAAAGTTTAAACAATATTTAAATGGTATTGAAGAATTGGTAAACTTGTTTCCTAAAATGTCCTGCGTTGCTTAAATATTGCAATGTTGGCGGTAGCAAGTTACAAAGACGTATACAGTATATATAGAACTGCCATTCAGAGACCAAACTTTTATGTCTTATTTGAATTATAGAATTATTTCTTCTTGAATTAGAAAAGGATATTCGATTAAAAAAGATATGTAGGCTCACGTGTAAATATAATCTTATGCACCAGTATCAATGATCGTATCTTCAAGAGATCGCAAATATTAACACCGCAAAGTTTTCGTGCAGACGGTGTTATGTGGGATGATCTTCTCAAATTGTATACGTATCTTATGCCGTTTCCTTTTCTGACAAAAAATGTCGCCCTTTTTTTGCCCCTTTTTCGAAAAGTGTATTTTTTTATATATTCTGGAGTAAGAGCAACCTTATCTTAAACATCAATTGAAAGGTCTCAAAGTCGAGCCCTCGGAAATCACAAAAAATTCTAGCCATTGACTTCTTTCAGGTCATAGTGTGAGAATATTTCCCTATTGTTCCTCTTTTTTGAATATTTTCACCCTATGACTTCCAAGAGGATAGAACACAGCACTTTGAGACCTTTCGATTGATATATAATATAAGTTTGCTCTTAATTCAGAATATATAAAAGAATACATTTTTTCAAAAAAGGGCAAAAAAAAAGGGGCGACATTTTTTGTCAGAAAAGAAAACGGCATTAATCTATAATATTAATAGACTAGGCGATTTCTTGTGACCGATGTTTTGTTCTACCATTTTATTCCGATTTTTACCAAACGTATATTATTTGAAAGGTATTTCTTTTAAGATGTTATCCAGATTAACAGATTTTTAAATTTAGTCCTTCATTTTGAGTAAATTGCATTTAAAGTTGCTACTAACACATACATAAAATTATACATATGATATGTGTGTATTTATTAAATTTGCTAATGTGTTTGTTAGTGAGTTTATTATCTTCATTCACAATAATAATAAACCAGAAAAGTGTTGGTTTGTGAATTGGATAAGTTGAAGAATAAAGTTGCCTAGAAATTGCACTCGAATTTCGAGCGCTGGAATTTGCTAGTATAGATTTAAACGAAGTTGTTAATTTCCTAGAGCTAATTGAATCACAGCTAGCAATAGTTCGCATCCGTACAACAAAGTTGGAATTAGATAGGTTTTTGCAAGTAGAACTCGTACACGGACTGGTGTAAGATGTTGAGTTTTCCACAGTGATCGAAGCATTGAATACGTTTTTCTCGAAGCGACATTTATATGATCAGACCAGGTGAGAGTTTTATTGAAAATAATTCCAAGATTTTTGGTTTTTTGTGTAATTTCAATAACTTGACAGTTAAGCATAATATCTGGTATAGCAAGGGAAGGCACTGATCTTCGAGTAATAACGATGCATTTAGACTTTGAAGGATTGAGACATAGCCCATATGCCAGAGCCCATAAGTGAATTCGATTAAGATCCACATTTAGGTTCGCAACACAGTTATTTAGTTCATCGAAACGACTACAAACATAAAGTTGCACATCATCAGCATACATATGAACTTTACAATACGAAAGTTGCCTAGGCAAATCATTTATATATATATAGTGAAAAGAAGTGGTCCTAGAATCGAACCTTGCGGAACGCCCTTTTTTACTGGAAGCACATTTGATATTTTATTATTGGCGTTAACGTATTGTTGTCGATTTTCTAAATAAGACGATATAAGACGAGTTGCGGAAGGAGAGAAACCAAAAAAAGTTCTTAGCTTCATGCAGAGTATTTCACAGTATTCACAGTATCAAATGCCTTCGAATGATCTAAGAGCACTAGAAATGCAATGTTACCACTATCAATATACCCACGAATATCTTCAGACACATCAATGAGTGCAGTTATACAGCTATGTTTAGGACGAAAGCCTGATTGTCTGTCTGAGAGTAGGCCCATATTCTTGACATGTTTTCCAATTTGCTGATGCAATAACCTTTCAAGCACTTTAGACAAGTATGGTAGGATAGCAATGGGACGATTTATTGATTTAGGAATAGGTAAAATTTTAGCATTTTTCCAACTTTGAGGAAATACACTTTTTGTGATAATAGTGTTAAAAATATGGTTAATTTGAGGTAGCAGTTGAGGGATAATTTCCTTTAAGAATCTGGGATGTATGTTATCAGAACCAACAGCATTAGATTTCACAGCTTGGCATGTGGAAAGTACTTCCAGTTGGTTTAGGCATTGAAAACAAAAAGCATTTTCCGATAAAGTTGAACTAATATCAGTATTGAGGGTATAATATCCATCGTTTATGGGGATGTCAGGGATATTTGTAAAAGATTCGTTAAGCGAATCAACATTTATGTCAGAATTGACAATTTCCTTAGATTTGCCGACACCAATTTCTCGTATGAGTTTCCACGTTTTTTTAGAGTGTGCAGCAGAAATAAATAGGCTAGAGTAGTATGCAGATTTAGCAGTTTTTATCATTTTATTTACTTGTTTTCTAGCTTTGGAATATTCGTCATATAAATTATCTGTTTTAAACAATTTCCAACTTTTAAAAGCTTTATCCCTTTCACAGATTTTATCCTTAATCTGTTAATTGAACCAGGGTTTATTTTTATACCCTATACCACTATGTGGTTTGGGTATAATGACTTTGTGCTGCTGTTTGTAACAACCAAAAATATTTGACCTAGACCCATCTTTAATTATACCGATCGAATCAGAATCACTTTCTGAGTTGATTTAACAATGTCCGTCCGTCCGTCCGTCCGTCTGTGTGTCCATGTAAAGCTTGTAATCAAACTGCAGGTCGCAAATATGAATATATTTTGACGAAATTTGGTATATAAGCTTTTATCGGCCATGGGATGATCGCTATTGAAATTGGTGAGAATCGGTCCATGTTCAGACCTAGCCCCCATACAAATTACCCATATGAAATCGACATCAATTGCCATAAGATCCAAATTGTCATATAGATCTTACTCAAATTGGGTTTGTATGCGTTCATTACATCCATTAATGAGTAGTCCAAAAATGATCCCGTTGACCCCATACAGAGCTGTTTCCCGATCTTCACTTAAATCTATTAAAAAACAAAAATATTGCACTGATTCTTCTCAAATTTTGTTTGTACACATTTTTACAAAATACAAGAGACTTTACCAAACATGATCAGGATCGGTCCATTTTTGGACCTAGTCCCTTTATAGATATAGCATCCGATATGAACTTTTTCATATCTGCAGCCAAAAAAATTAATAAAAATCCCACTCAAATTTGGTTTTTGCTTATTTTCAATGTCCAGTTAGTTGGGCCTAAGAGATAGGGTTTCTAAACGCATGGTATAGGGTATCGTATAGTCGGTCTAGACCGACTATAATTTTCTTACTTGTTGTTATTGTATTTTGTTGTTTTTAAAGGTACAGATTTGTGGAACACATGTGCCAAATTTTGTTCTAAAAAACTGACCTGATTGTCAACCGAAGGCATGTAGTAAATGGAGTCCCAATCGATTTTAGATAATTCGAATAACATCGCGTTTCGATTCATTTGTTTAAAATCATAATAAATAACAATGTCATCCACCACTTGCATTTTAAAGTCAAATGATAGAAAAATTAAGTCGTGCTTTGAAAATCAAGGTGCTGAGAGCTGATCATAGAGTAAGACTTTCTTTTTGCTACTGACAAAGAAAAGATCAAGTAACGAGTTACTTGTAGCAGTAAAATGAGTTGGAACTGTAATGTTAGTTGGAGAAAGGCCAATTGATTGCATTATGTCTAGTAAAATAGTCTCATTGATAACGTTTGAATTAAAATCCCCACATATTAAAATATCTTCATAATTGAGAGTTATAGTTTCAAGTATATTTTGAAAAACATCAAGGTCTATTCTTTTATTAGGTCTATAAACACATCCAACAAGTAATTGTTTTCCATGGGACGAAACTTCAACAAATACATGTTCAACCTTTTCATGAGGTTTAGATTTGCTATGAAATTTACACATAATGCCTTTTCTAGCAAAAATAGCTACACCTCCACAACGAGTATTCCTATCACAGCGAAAAATTTTGAATCCGGTTATTTTTTTTTTTATTTTATATATATATATATATATATTTTTTTTTTTTTTTTTTTTTTTTTTGAAAATGCAATCCATGATAGTAAAAATATGTTTCTGAAACGGCAACGGATTAAGCCAACATAAAGACGAACTTAACCATTTCCTTAGACAATCAAATTAATATTTTGCTTTTCTCTGAAACTCATTTGACTCGTAGGAGTCTCTTTTCACTGCACGGATACACTTTATATGATACGAAGGATACAAGGAGTAGAGCATTGGGTGACTCAACTATCCTAATTAAATCCAGATTTTAACATTATTTAATGTGTGATCATTGTGAAAACTATCTTCAAGCTACTACTATTTGCTTTGAAGAACTTGGAAACAGCCTAGTGATTTCATCAATATATTCTTCCTCAAGGTTTTCTATATCAGAAAATCAATACACAAGTTTTTTAAATCACTCGCCAAGCAAACATTCTGGGGGTCACGGGTAATTTCCCCGAAGGGTCGTGTTTTGTTCAACAAAATATCTAAAATGGGTATTAAAGTGGTCTCAAGCGGAAAACGAACGTACTGGCCAACAGATACCCGATTTAATCGATTTCGGAGTAACGAAGAACATCGCAAAAGAGCTTGTGCATGTAGAATCTTCATTGTAACTCTCATCTGACCACACACCCGTTATTGTTACTATTTCGCACCGCCAAGAAATTGTGTCCCCATCTGGTGATTTAACGCTTTCAAGTAATATTGATTGACTCAAATACAAAAAGCTTCTTAGTACCCATTACACAGAAAGCTTCCCGCTAAGAACACCAGATGATATTGCCCTCTCGATTGTTAACTTGGAACAAAATCTCAAACTAGCTGCTCAACTTGCTACTAAACCCCCTCGGCACACCAGGCCATATAGAACTTATTCAAAGGCTATTAGGGGAAAAGAGAAGAATTCGAAGAGAGTGGCAACTACACAGATCTCCTCAACTTAAGCAACAATTGAAAGAATAAACGAAAAACCTTCGGAAATGGCTTGAAACACAAAGAAACGCTTAATTGATTAATTAATATTTTCTAAATCTGGATCCTACAGAATAAACTATTTACTCTTTGAGGCGTGCTAAAAAATATCTTAAAAGACCTGTTGTATGCAAGCCTCCTCTAAGAACGGAAAGTGGAGGATGGGCTAGATATGACGAAGAAAAAGGAGATCTGTTTGTGGAACATCTAAAGAAAGTTTTTACTCCGAATATAACCACTAGTTCACCGATGCGTTGCTACCTGTTACTCCATAGCATAGAGCAGTGTCTCCCTTCGTTCTGAGATTCGAGAGGTCGAAAAGGCTACTGTTGATTTAAAACCCCAAAAAAAAAACTCGAGTATCGATGGGGATCAGTTAATGCAAACAGCATTAAGAATAATTCTGTTTACTTTTAATTTTATAATACGCCTTGCACATTTTCCCCCAGAATGGAAAGTTCCACTCGTTACAATGATACCTAAACTATGTAAAGATCACACAAAAGTCAATTCATATAGACCAATAAGTTTACTGTCCAACTTGTCAAAATTATTCGAGAGAATTTTGGTAAACAAACTTACAATATCCGTAGATTAAAATAATGTAATTTCAGCACATCAATATGGTTTCAGACGAAAACACGGCACAACTGACCAGGTTTACAGAATTACAAGTGCCATTAAAAAAGTTGAAGAGAAAAAGTACTGCTCTGCACTTTTTATAGACGCCTCCCCTATAAAGTAAAACAGTTGTTGCCCCCGAACACAAATAAGCTAATGGAACGCTATATAATTAATAGAAAATGCTCTATAAGAAAGAAAAACTTTGTGAGTCCTCCACGGACAACTCATGCTGGGGTACCACAAGGTAGTATCTTGGGCACGCTTCTATACATCCTTTACACATCAGACATGCCCACAAATGAAAACACACTTACGTCGACTTTTGCGGATGATACTGCAATTTTTGAGAGTACACGGAAACCCATCAACAGCATCTCCTCTTTTACCGAGCCACATTGAACAGCTGGAAGTTTGGCTAAATATGTGGAAGATTAAAGCAAATGAACAAAAATGTATACACGTAACTTTTACCCTAGGAATCAGTTTATACCTCAACATTCCTCTGTTACATCATTCCCGGACTACATCTAGATCGCTAGCTTACCTGGAAAGACCATACAGACGCTAAATTAACACAAAATAAATAAAATTGAAATTAGTCCAATTCACATGGCTAATTGGCAGGAATTTAAAGCTAAGTCTCGACTGTAAGCTTTTGATTTATAACTAGATTTTAAAACTCTTATGGTGCTATGGTATTCAGTTATGAGGAACAGTCTTAGCTGCAAAAAGAGACCAAAACAAGATTTCCAGAATGATTACAGGCGCATCATGGTACGTGAGAAACTCGCATTTGCACAGAGACTTAAATATTTCTCTAGTAATATGTGAAATCACTACATATAGTGCAAATCATTTGGAAAATTTATAGAGTTACCCAAATCCTCTAGCACGAACTTAATTACCAATCGTATCCACCAACGCTTAAGAAGGAGGGAGACTGCTAATCTCATAGGATTAAAAACGGATTGCGCTCTCAAAGGTGTTGGAGAACATGATCAATTTTCATCTTGTGAACTACCCAGAGGACAACTCACTTCTTAATGATCGACAGTATGGCTTCCGTAGAAATCATTCCACGGGAGACCTGTTAGCTCTACTTTCTGAGCGCTGGAGTCGATCCATTCGCAATTTTGGTGAAAGTAATGTGGTTGCTCCAGATATTTCAAAGGCATTCGATCGTTTGGGGCTGGTAATGACTTCTCTCGATTTATATCGAGTTTTCTCAGAGACCGAACATACCTGTTATTGACGGGGTCGCATCTAATGAGTTTCAGCTTAATTCAGGAGTAACCCAAGGTTCTGTTCTTTCTCCTTCTCTCTTCCTTATCTTTTTGAACGACCTTATTGGTCAAACTTTTGACTCTATATACTCTTTCGCATATGACAGCACCATTTGTCATTAATTTTCCTTTAATTGTAGGCCAAGCCTCTTGGAGGTTAACGACAAAAGGCGAACAATGAATGACACACTCAATCAAGACCAGTTAACAATCTCCGAGTGGAGTAGAGCGAACAGAGTTGATTTTAATGCGCTGAGGACTCAATGTTGTTTGTTGACCCATAGGGCCATGGATTCAACAATGTCGTCTGTATATATGGGTGGTATAGTTATTGAGGAATCGTATACTCTTGATGTTCTAGGGATGAGAATTAAATGTGATGTTCGTTGGAACGAGCATGTTTTTCAAGTGTCGAAAGAAGCATTAAAGTGTCTTGGTTTTTTTAAAACGGTGCAAGCATTACTTCATTCCTTCTGATCTTCCTAAAATCTATACCACTTACACTTGTGCTCACATAATTAAGTCACTTGTATGCTACTCGACATTATTGTCAAAAATACGTAATCCTTTTTTTTTTAATTCTAATATAATTTTTTTTTTTTATTATTCTTATATGTTAGCAATCAATTTACAGTGAAATTAAAAATTACAAAATTTTGGTTCTTTCCAAAAAAAAAAAAAATAAAAAACTTGGAAATTAGTCAAAAAGAGCTGCTCAAAAAAATGGTTCAAATTGTAGAAATAAGTAATAAATTTTGTCGAGAGTCCCATTTTTTCATTAGCTTACCTCAATATTGAGTAGGATAACCTTTTTGCTTCAATACTGTGGAGCATCGCTTTGGCATGCTAGCTACAAGAGAAACGCACTGGCCTGGAGTGATTTTGTGCCCCTCCTCTTGGATAACTTTCCATAAAATGTCCTTATTTGCCGATTTTCGTGCTGCAATGACTCGTTTTATTATGCCCCACAAGTTCTCGATAGGGTTTAAATCGGGGCTCTGCGGCGGCCATTCCAGAAACTTGATGGACTGTGTTGCCAACCACGACTTAACCACCTTCGGTCGTGTTGGAAAATCCACGCAAGCGGTAAATTTTCAGCATATTCGGTGGCCAAATTTTCCTTTAGTAAATTCTTATACATTTCCCCATTCATTATACCGTCAATCTTGACTATAGGAACCACACCGAATGCGGTAAAGCAACCCCACACCATAACTGATGAGCCACCGTGTTTCACAGTTTTTTGGTGTATTTTGCATCCAATTCCTTAAGTGGAAGACGTCGCACATATGGTCTACCATTATTTCCAAAAACAATAAACTTGGGTTCGTCGCTCGAAACAATTAAATTCCAAAAATTTAGGCCTTTAGCAAGATGGTCAGTCGCAAATCGGAGCCGGTTCTTAGTGTTCTTCAAGGAAACCAGCGGTTTCTTCCTGGCCATTCGTCCATGCAAATTGTTTTCTTCCAAACGTCGTCTTATGGTCTGAGACGAAACATTTACGCCATAATCCGTTTCCACGACGACGTTAAAATAGGATCAGTTTTACTCAGGTTTGCAATGCGTCTGTCATCATTTAAAGTCGTTTTTCTCGGTTTTAGGCGCTGAATATTTTCAAAAGTTTCATATTTTTTGAAATGCGTAATGGCATTTGTAATTTTACCACGAGAAAAGTTCAAAATCTCCACAACTTTTGCAATATTATTGTATCTTTGGAAACAATCCCATATTATTTTCCGTTCAGCCGAATTCGAACTTTTTTGTTTACCCATAGCGTTTCAGCTGATGTTATTTGTTTTAAATTTATTTGTTTTTAATTTATTTACTATTAAAACCGCAAAAAAATCTTCGAAACACTAATTTGCTCACGATACGCGTTTTGACTTAATTATGTGAGCACAGCGCATATGAGCTTTTTGACGTTTTCCACATTTTTCGGGGAATACCCAAATTTTTAATTTTGCTTCAATCAATGTAAACAACTGCTAGGATAGCAGGGTTGCACAAAATGGTAAGGTTAGAATCGGAAGAAATAGGTTTAAGAGAAAAACTACAAAAACATTTCATTGCATACCCATGACTTAATTATGTGAGAACAAGTGTACATCCGACCGAAAATGGAATACAACTCCCATATATGGGCAGGAGCTTTAAAGTCTATTTTGAAGCTACTGGACCGTATGCAAAGGAGGGCGTTGATGCTCATCAATGACAGTAGAGTAGCCAACTCTATTGACTAATTGGCACATCGTCGGAATGTGGGTTGTGCAACACTGTTCTATAGATACTACCATGGGAAATGTTCTTCTGAGATTAGCGGAACACGAGTTTCAGTTCGATCTACCCGCTTATCTAGTAGATCACATCCGTTTGTAGTCTATTGTCCAGATGACCGCACAACGCATTACATAGAGAATTCGTTTATCAGTCGAACTGATACGGGAATAAAGTCCCCGAACAGGTCTTTCCTGACAGTTAAAATCTAATAAAATTTAAGTCAAATATCCACAAACACTACTTCCTCATTCCTCCTTCTCATAACCTATTTTCCTTAGATAAACACTGTAGTGGGCATCCCTTGAGTGTTGGTCAATAATTAAAAAAAAAAATGTGGCTGGATTTAATATTAAGTTTCAATATTTAAATAACCTATTGTTAACTCACAAACCTTTGTGAAGATTCAATAGATAAAGATAATTGAAAAAAAAAATTTTTTTTTTTGTAATCAAAACAATTAAAAAATATTTAATATTAATTGAAAAATAAATTACTTAAAATAATTTATTTCTAAGAAATAAATTCGCCTTCTATCAACAACAAAATTTGCTACCTCCTTACAAAGTTTGTGAAACATTGATTGCAATATCTATGGATATTATCACTGCATTTTAGTTCTCTACAATTCGTCGTTCGTAAATTATTGTGTTCTATATTTTTTTTTTTTTTTGATTAATCCATGTTTAAGTTCTAATAGTTCTTACTCTTAAAGGCATTTTCAAAGAGGAATTTTTTTTAAACAGAAAAAACCACAAACTATAGTACTTTCCTTGGTAGGAATATCGCAACAATTTTATCGGTTCAGTTTTTTTTAATTAGCAACTAAACTTTAGCAACTAAACTTTAACAAAAAACATATAGAACACAATAATTTACGAACGACGAATTACGCAGTAATTTCTTTAAGTGTTTGGTTACTTAATTCCACACTTACTAAAAAAGGTATTGATTAACGAGCAACGAGTATAATAAACTAAAATTATACTACAACATACGTATTAACAATACGAAAATAAATTACTTTTCAAAAAATTACATGAACAGGAAAATGGCTTTAAAACGTTTTTTAAACATAATTCAAAAAGTCAACTTAATATGGTTGGCTGACTAACAGTAAAACGCCATAAAAAGCGGAATACTAAATAAAATCGTTCAGAATTGAATTACGTAGTAGAAGTGCAATTGACTTTACATATATGTAATACTTTTTAATAGGATACGAATGTATGAATTTGCAACAAAATAGTCAATACTTTTTGCAGGTACCCGACACATCAGATGTTCATGTTAACACTGGAACTAAAATTTAGGATTTGACTGATCTAGAACAAGTTTTCGAACTAGCTCCTGAAATGATTATAAAGAACCGCATTAAATTTCAAGGAGAAGTGTTGGGACAATCTCGTCGGTGTAACATTATAATTAGAATTAAAAATTACTGGAGCAGCCCCAAACAGTTGACCGTAAATAAGCTGAAATTTTTGTATATACAAAAAATAAACTTTTTGGAAAGGAAACTCATTTAAGTTTAACAAATTGTTGTTAAACAACATTTCGAAGCTAAAAAAAATAACATTCGAAATCATATTTAAATTCCCTTAAGCATTTAAATGCAACCCAAGAGAAAGAGATAGCGAGAGAAAGAGAGATACATAGAGATGTATTTAAAAAGCAGTAGTCATAAATCAGTTATGAAAATCAAGCTAAACAAAATAAAAAGAGTAAGCCAACAGAAGAATTAACTGAAGAACGAAAGTAAGAAGAACTTCTGCTGTTTCAAATACAGTGAAAGCTTGCCAATGTGGAGAGAATATTAGGAAATAATCTTCATTTAAATTCAAAACTTTCTGGACCGAGTAGTAGCTACAATGTTTTTTAAGAATTTTCTCGAATATATTTGCATTCATTTCTAAGACCTGCCACTGTTATTTATGCTGCATCCTGTCTATCTATAATACAACATAAAAAAAAGTTATGTACCTTTTTCACACACAATCGAAAAAAAATGAATTATTATTGACGTAAACTCATCAAAAATCTAAAAAAAAAAACTAAAAGCGTTGAGGAAAAAACATCTTAAACTTTAGAATATTTTTTTTTTCTTTTCTGTAGCCAGCTTTTGTTGACGTACAAGCGAGCGAACGAACGAACGAACGAACGAATAGTGTATTTTGATTACACATGAAGACTTTTTGACAGATTTGTGCAGACTTTTGGCGCCTCAAGTGCCATCATTCTTCATATTTTATTCATTATGGATACGTTTTTTTCTTTCATTTTTTGTTCATTTTTATTTTCTTTTGTGTCAAGATTTAGGATCCTATTGTGTAAAAAGGAAGTACAACATAAAATCATATTTAAAGCATTTTTTTTTTTTTTTTGTTATTATTATTTTATTGAGTACAAGTTATAGAAAATTCAAAATCTAAAATTTATATCATTTTAGAAAAGTCATAAATATTGTTTTTATAGTTGAGAGCAGGTGTCAAAATTATAAGGTGTGATATAAAATTATCTAAATTCTTGTTAGTTTTTATTACCCCACTGCGACATTAGCCATGATTAATAAAATTTTAAATTTTTCTGATTTATTTTAATGCTATTTTGGGTTTAATTGTATGGTTAAAAGTTGTTGTAGGTGGTTTATAATCTACTTAACAATATATGGCATTTTTAAATTTATATTCTTATTTTATTAACTTGCCAACATGTTCCTACATTTTTACTAATAAAATTTTTATAACAAAACCGATTTTTCTTATTTCATGTTTGACAAAACCGATTTTTCTTATTTCATGTTTGACAAACGAAAAAAATCGGTTTTGTCGTAAAAATTTTATGAGTAAAAAATGTAAGAACATTCCACAAATAAAGCAGCCACCCGGCAGAAAGTTTTATCTGATTTTCATGTTTTTCTTTACTTATTAACTAATTTAACATTAATTAAAAATATCTGGAATTTTTTAACAAAAATAACCTTTAAGCAAAGGTACTTTTTTAACTAAAGTTTTTAACAAAAGATACTGAGTTAATAAAAAGGTACTTTTTAAAAACAGGTACTACTTATTTTAAAAACAGATACTTCTTATTTTAAAAAAAGGTACTTTTTAAGAAAATATATTTATTTAAGAAAAGGTACTTTAAAGACACTGTACTTATTTAGAAAAATTAAGAAAAAGGGCTTTTTTTTAAGAAAACGTTACTTTTTTTAAAAAGAGCGAACTTTTTTAAGAAAAACTTACTTTTTTAAGATAAATATACTTTTTAAAACAAAAGGTATTTTTTTTTTTAAGAAAATAAACTTTTCCAAAAAATTTACTTTTTTGAAAAAGGTATTTAAATTTAAAAAAAATTTAGATGGTACTTTTTAACGAAAGGAACCTTCTTTTTAACGAAAGGAAGCTTTTTAAAAATAGATACTTTTTAAACAAAATGTACTTCTTTAACAAAAACTACTTTTTAAACAAAATGTAATTTTTTAAGGAAAAAGTACTTTTTTTAAAAGTGACTTTTTTTAGGAAAAAGTACTTATTTAACAAAATGTACTTTTTAACAAAAAGTCCTTTTTTAACAAAAGGCACTTTTTCAATCAAAGGTTTTCAAAAAAGGTATTTTTTAACAAAGGCACCTTAAAAAAAAAGAATCTGGAAAGTACTTTTTAACAAAAGGTACATTCTCAATAAAAGAATTTGGAAGAAAATACACTTTTTAAAATAAGTACTTTTTAATCAAAATCAAATTTTTTTAGGAACAAATACTTTTTTAACAAAATGTAATTTTTTAGGGAAAAGTATTTTTTTAAAAAAATGTACTTTTTAACAAAAAGTACTTTTTAAACAAAATTTACTTTTTTTACCAAAAGGCACATTTTCAACCAAAGGTACTTCTTTAAAAAATGTATTTTTTAACAAAGGTACTTTAAAAAAAATAATCTGGAAAGTACTTTTTAACAAAAGGTACCTTCTTAATAAAAGAATTTGGAAGAAAATACACTTTTTAAAATAAGTACTTTTTAAACAAAATTTAATTTTTTTTAGGAAAAAAATACTTTTTTTAACAAAATGTACTTTTTTAGCATAAAGTACATTTTTAACAAAATGTACTTTTTAACAAAAAGTACTTTTTTAACAAAATGTACTTTTTTAACAAAAAGTACTTTTTTAACAAAATGTACTTTTTTAACAAAAAGTACTTTTTAAACAAAATTTACTTTTTTACCAAAAGGCACATTTTCAACCAAAGGTACTTCTTTAAAAAGTCATTTTTTAACAAAGGTACTTAAAAAAAAAACTGGAAAGTACTTTTTAACAAAAGGTACCTTCTTAATAAAAGAATTTGGAAGAAAATATACTTTTTAAAATAAGTACTTTTTAAACAAAATGTACTTTTTTAACAAAAAATACTTTTTTTACCAAAATGCATTTTTTTAACAAAAGGAACTTTTTCAAACAACGGTACTTCTTTAAAAAAGGAATTTTTTTAATAAAAGGTACTTTCTTAACAAAAGGTACATTTTTATTTCACAAAATGTGCTTTTTTAACAAAATGTAATTTTTAACATAAGGCACTTTTTAGCAGTAGACACTTTTTAACAAAAAGTACTTTTTTAGCTTTCTTAAGGTATTTTGAAAAAAGCTTTTTTTTACAGGAAGGTATGTTTTCAACAAAATCTTTCTTTTTTTTAATTAAGATATTTTCTGAAGGTACTTCTGTAAAAAGTACTTTCTTTTCTTTTAAAAAAAAAGGTACTTTTTAAAAAAGGACTTTTTAAAATAGGTACTTTTTTTTAAGTAAAAGATGCTTTTTTAAGAAAAAGGAGCTTTTTTCAGAAACGGATACTATTTTAAGAAACGGATACTTTTTTAAGAAAAATTTACGTTAAAAAAATTATATTTTTTAAAAAGTTACCTTTTTAAAAAAAATCACTTTTTGAAAAGGTGCGTTTTTAAAAAGATACGCGTCGAAAAAGGTACTTTTTAAGAAGTTCCTTTTTTAGGAATTAGTATTTGTAACAAAAAGCTACTTTTTGAAGAAAATATACTTTTTATTTTAACGAAAGGTATTTTTAGCAAATAGGAACTTTTTAACAAAAAAAAATTTTTTTTTTAATAAAAGCACTTTTTCAAGAAAACCTAATTTTTCAAGAAAAGGTAAATTTTTTAAAACTCACCTTTATAATAAAAAAAGGCAATTTTTGAAAAACCAACTTTTTGAAAAAGGTACTCTTTTAGAAAAAGTTACTTTTTGAAGAAGGTACTTTTATAAAAATGGGTACTTTTTGAAAAAGATACTTTTTAACAAAAGATACTTTTTCAACAAAAGGTACATTTAAAAAAAAAGTAAACTATTCAACAAAGTGAACTTTTTTAATAAAAATTTACTTGTTTAAGAAAATGCAAAAAGAAGAATAAATAAATAAATTTAAAATATAAACAAATTGTTTTTAATCTGAATTTATTAGAAGACCTTAAGCCAAACCATAAATTCATCAGAAAATGCACTTTTTCAATAAAAGGTACTTCTTCAAAAAATTTACATTTTTCTTAAAAAAATAAAATTTTCTTAACTTTCTTAAGGTATTTTTAGAAAAAGTTTTTTCAAAAGATTTTTTTTCAACATAACGTACTTTTTAAAGAAGATATGCTTTCTTTTTAAAACGTACTTTTTTAACGAAAGGTATTTTCTTAAGGTACTTCTAAAAAAGGTACTATTTTAAAGGAAGGTACTTTCTTTAAACAAGAAGGTACTTTAAAAAAAAGGTTATTTTTTCAACATAACGTTCTTTTTAAAGAAAATATGCTTTCTTTCAAAAAACGAAATTTTTTAACAAATGTATTTTCTTAAGATACTTCTGAAAAAGGTACTTTTTTAAAGGAAGGTACTTTTAAAAAAGATATTTTTTAAAGAAATATATACTTTTTAAGAGAACGATAATTTTTTAAGAAAAATTTATTTAATAAAAAACAGGTACTTTTTAAAAAGATACTTTTTTAAAAAGAGGTATTCTTTAAAAAAAATTTAGAAGGTACTTTTTAACGAAAGGAACCTTCTTTTTAACGAAAGGAAACTTTTTAAAAATAGATACTTTTTAAACGAAATGTACTTCTTTAACAAAAAGTACTTTTTAAACAAAATGTAATTTTTTTAAGGAAAAAGTACTTTTTTAAAAGTAACTTTTTTAGGAAAGCGTACTTATTTAACAGAATGTACTTTTTAACAAAATGTACTTTTTAACAAAAAGTACTTTTTTAACAATATGTACTTTTTTAACAAAAGGCACTTTTTCAACCAAAGGTTTTCAACCAAAGGTTTTTCAAAAAAGGTATTTTTTAACAAGGGTACGTAAAAAAAAAAAAAAATTTTGGAAAGTACTTTTTAACACAAGGTACCTTCCCAATAAAAGAATTTGGAAGAAAATACACTTTTTAAAATAAGTATTTTTTAAACAAAATGAAATTTTTTTTAGGAAAAAATACTTTTTTAACAAAATGTACTTTTTTAGGAAAAAATATTTTTTAAAAAAATTTACTTTTTAACAAAAAGTACTTTTTAAACAAAATTTACTTTTTTAACAAAAGGCATATTTTCAACCAAAGGTTTTCAAAAAAGGTATTTTTTAACAAAGGCACTTTAAAAAAAAGAATCTGGAGAGTACTTTTAACAAAAGGTACCTTCTCAATAAAAGAATTTGGAAGAAAATATACTTTTTATAATAAGTACTTTTTAAACAAAATGAAATTTTTTTTAGGAAAAAATGCTTTTTAAACAAACTGTACTTTTTTAGGAAAAAGTATTTTTTTTTTTTAAATTTTCTTTTTAACAAAACGTTAAACAAAATTTACTTTTTTAACAAAAGGCACATGCAATTATTTAACAAAGGTACTTCTTTCAAAAATGTATTTTTTAACAAAGGTACTTAAAAAAAAAAGAATCTGGAAAGTACTTTTTAACAAAAGGTACCTTCTTAATAAAAGAATTTGGAAGAAAATACACTTTTTAAAATAGTACTTTTTAAACAAAATGTACTTTTTTAGGATAAAGTACTTCTTTAACAAAATGTACTTTTTAACAAAAAGTACTTTTTTAACAAAATGTACTTTTTGAACAAAAGGCATTATTTCAACCAAAGGTACTTCTCTAAAAAAGTTATTTTTAAACAAAGGTACTTTAACAAAAAGAATCTGGAAAGTACTTTTTAACAAAAGGTACCTTCTTAATAAAAGAATTTGGAAGAAAACATACTTTTTAAAATAAGTACTTTTTAAACAAAAGGAACTTTTTCAAACAAAGGTACTTCTTTAAAAAAGGAATTTTTTTAACAAAAGGTACATTTTTATTTAACAAAATGTACTTTTTTAACAAAATGTAATTTTTAACATAAGGCACTTTTTAGCAATAGACACTTCTTAACAAAAAGTACTTTTTTAGCTTTCTTAAGGTATTTTGAAAAAAGTTTTTTTTTTATTTGAAGGTATGTTTTCAACAAAATCTTTCTTTTTTTACTTAAGATATTTTCTGAAGGTACTTCTGCAAAAAGTACTTTCTTTTCTTTTAAAAAAAAGAAGGTACTTTTTAAAAAATTACTTTTTAAAATAGGTACTTTTTTTAAGTAAAAGATGCTTTTTTAAGAAAATGGTGCTTTTTTCAGAAACGGATACTTTTTTAAGAAAAATTTACTTAAAAAAAGTGATACTTTTTTAAAAAGTTACTCTTTAAAAAATTCACTTTTTAAAAAGGAGCGTTTTTAAAAAGATATGTTTCCAAAAAGGTACTTTTTAAGAAGTTACTTTTTTAGGAATTACTATTTGTTACGAAAAGCTACTTTTTGAAGAAAATATACTTTTTATTTTAACAAAAGGTATTTTTAGCTTATAGGAATTTTTTTAAAAAAAAAAAATTTTTTTTCAATAAAAGGACTTTTTCAAGAAAACAAATTTTTCAAGAAAAGGTAAATTTTTTTTAAAACACCTTTATAACAAAAGGTACTCTTAATAAAAAAGGCAATTTTTGAAAAACCAACTTTTTGAAAAAGGTACTCTTTTAGAAAAAGTTACTTTTTGAAGAAGGTACTTTTATAAAAATGGGTACTTTTTGAAAAAGATACTTTTTAACAAAAGATACTTTTTCAACAAAAGGTACATTTAAAAAAAAAGTAAACTATTCAACAAAGTGAACTTTTTTAATAAAAATTTACTTGTTTAAGAAAATGCAAAAAGAAGAATAAATAAATAAATTTAAAATATAAACAAATTGTTTTTAATCTGAATTTATTAGAAGACCTTAAGCCAAACCATAAATTCATCAGAAAATGCACTTTTTCAATAAAAGGTACTTCTTCAAAAAATTTACATTTTTCTTAAAAAAATAAAATTTTCTTAACTTTCTTAAGGTATTTTTAGAAAAAGTTTTTTCAAAAGATTTTTTTTCAACATAACGTACTTTTTAAAGAAGATATGCTTTCTTTTTAAAACGTACTTTTTTAACGAAAGGTATTTTCTTAAGGTACTTCTAAAAAAGGTACTATTTTAAAGGAAGGTACTTTCTTTAAACAAGAAGGTACTTTAAAAAAAAGGTTATTTTTTCAACATAACGTTCTTTTTAAAGAAAATATGCTTTCTTTCAAAAAACGAAATTTTTTAACAAATGTATTTTCTTAAGATACTTCTGAAAAAGGTACTTTTTTAAAGGAAGGTACTTTTAAAAAAGATATTTTTGAAAGAAATATATACTTTTTAAGAGAACGATAATTTTTTAAGAAAAATTTATTTAATAAAAAACAGGTACTTTTTAAAAAGATACTTTTTTAAAAAGAGGTATTCTTTAAAAAAAATTTAGAAGGTACTTTTTAACGAAAGGAACCTTCTTTTTAACGAAAGGAAACTTTTTAAAAATAGATACTTTTTAAACGAAATGTACTTCTTTAACAAAAAGTACTTTTTAAACAAAATGTAATTTTTTTAAGGAAAAAGTACTTTTTTAAAAGTAACTTTTTTAGGAAAGCGTACTTATTTAACAGAATGTACTTTTTAACAAAATGTACTTTTTAACAAAAAGTACTTTTTTAACAATATGTACTTTTTTAACAAAAGGCACTTTTTCAACCAAAGGTTTTCAACCAAAGGTTTTCAAAAAAGGTATTTTTTAACAAGGGTACGTAAAAAAAAAAAAAAATTTGGAAAGTACTTTTTAACACAAGGTACCTTCCCAATAAAAGAATTTGGAAGAAAATACACTTTTTAAAATAAGTATTTTTTAAACAAAATGAAATTTTTTTTAGGAAAAAATACTTTTTTAACAAAATGTACTTTTTTAGGTAAAAATATTTTTTAAAAAAATTTACTTTTTAACAAAAAGTACTTTTTAAACAAAATTTACTTTTTTAACAAAAGGCATATTTTCAACCAAAGGTTTTCAAAAAAGGTATTTTTTAACAAAGGCACTTTAAAAAAAAGAATCTGGAGAGTACTTTTAACAAAAGGTACCTTCTCAATAAAAGAATTTGGAAGAAAATATACTTTTTATAATAAGTACTTTTTAAACAAAATGAAATTTTTTTATGAAAAAATGCTTTTTAAACAAACTGTACTTTTTTAGGAAAAAGTATTTTTTTTTTAAATTTACTTTTTAACAAAACGTTAAACAAAATTTACTTTTTTAACAAAAGGCACATGCAATTATTTAACAAAGGTACTTCTTTCAAAAATGTATTTTTTAACAAAGGTACTTAAAAAAAAAAAGAATCTGGAAAGTACTTTTTAACAAAAGGTACCTTCTTAATAAAAGAATTTGGAAGAAAATACACTTTTTAAAATAGTACTTTTTAAACAAAATGTACTTTTTTAGGATAAAGTACTTTTTTAACAAAATGTACTTTTTAACAAAAAGTACTTTTTTAACAAAATGTACTTTTTGAACAAAAGGCATTATTTCAACCAAAGGTACTTCTCTAAAAAAGTTATTTTTAAACAAAGGTACTTTAACAAAAAGAATCTGGAAAGTACTTTTTAACAAAAGGTACCTTCTTAATAAAAGAATTTGGAAGAAAACATACTTTTTAAAATAAGTACTTTTTAAACAAAAGGAACTTTTTCAAACAAAGGTACTTCTTTAAAAAAGGAATTTTTTTAACAAAAGGTACATTTTTATTTAACAAAATGTACTTTTTTAACAAAATGTAATTTTTAACATAAGGCACTTTTTAGCAATAGACACTTCTTAACAAAAAGTACTTTTTTAGCTTTCTTAAGGTATTTTGAAAAAAGTTTTTTTTTTATATGAAGGTATGTTTTCAACAAAATCTTTCTTTTTTTACTTAAGATATTTTCTGAAGGTACTTCTGCAAAAAGTACTTTCTTTTCTTTTAAAAAAAAGAAGGTACTTTTTAAAAAATTACTTTTTAAAATAGGTACTTTTTTTTAAGTAAAAGATGCTTTTTTAAGAAAATGGTGCTTTTTTCAGAAACGGATACTTTTTTAAGAAAAATCTAAAGTTACCTTTAAAAAAAAATCACTTTTTGAAAAGGTGCGTTTTTAAAGATACGTTTCGAAATAGGTACTTTTTAAGAAGTTACTTTTTTAGGAATTACTATTTGTAACGAAAAGCTACTTTTTGAAGAAAATATACTTTTTATTTTAACAAATGGTATTTTTAGCAAATAGGAATTTAAAAAAAAAAATTTTTTTTTCAATAAAAGGACTTTTTCAAGAAAACCTAATTTTTCAAGAAAAGGTAAATTTTTTTAAAACTCACCTTTATAACAAAAGATACTTTTAATAAAAAAGGCAATTTTTGAAAAAAGTAGCTTTTTGTACTCTTTTAGAAAAAGTTACTTTTTGAATAAGAAATTTTATAAAAATGGGTACTTTTTGAAAAAGATACTTTTTCAACAAAAGGTACATTTAAAAACAAGTAAATTATTCAACAAAGTGAACTTTTTTAATAAAAATTTACTTGTTTAAGAAAATGCAGTTTTTCAATCAAAGGTACTTCTTCAAAAAACTAACTTTCTTAAGGTATTTTTAGAAAAAGTTTTTTTCAAAAGATTATTTTTTCAACATAATGTACTTTTTAATGAAGATATGCTTTCTTTTAAAAACGTACTTTTTTAACAAAAGGTATTTTCTTAAGGTACACTAAAAAGGTACTTTTTTAAAGGAAGGTACTTTTTTAAAACAAAAGGTTATTTTTTCAACATAACGTTCTTTTTAAAGAAAATATGCTTCCTTTCAAGAAACGTAATTTTTTAACAAATGGTATTTTCTTAAGATACTGTTTAAAAAAGGTACTTTTTTAAAGGAAGGACTTTAAAAAAAGCATTTTTTTTTAAATATATACTTTTTTAAGAAAATGATAATTTTTTTAAGAACAATTTATTTAATAAAAAACAGGTACTTTTTAAAAAGATACTTTTTAAAAAATAGGTATTCTTTAAAAAAAATTTACTTTTTAAAAAAGGTTTGTTTTTAAGATGGTACGTTTCCAAAATTATACTTTTTAAGAAGGTACTTTTTAGGTATAACTATTTGTAACGAAATGCTACTTTTTATTTTAACAAAAGGTATTTTTAGAAAATATATGGTAATTTTTAGCAAAAAATATTTTAGCAATAATAGGACTTTTTGAGAAAAGCTAATTTTTCAAAAAAGGTATATTTTTAAAAAACTTACATTTTTAACAAAAAGTACTTTTACAAAAAAGGCAATTTTTTAAAAAAAGTGCTTTTAGAAAGTTATTTTTTTTAGGCAAAAGTACTTTTTTAAAAAAGGTACTTTTATAGCAATAGGTATTTTTTGAATAAGATACATTTTATTAGAAGGTACTTTTAACAAAAGCAAAATTTTTAACAAGAAGCAATTATTTAACAAAGTGTACTTTTTTAACAAAAAATTTCTTTTTTAAGAAAAAGCATTATTTTAATAAAAGGTACTTCTTCAAAAAAAGGTACTTTTTTCTTAACAAAAAGTACTTTCCTAACTTTCTTAAGGTATTTTGAAAAAACCTTATTTTCGTATTTTCTTAGAGGAAGTTACTTTTTAAAAAAGGCACTATTTTTAAGAAAATGTACTTTTTTAAGAAATGTATACATTTTTAAGAAAATGCCGATTTTTTAAGAGGATTTTTTTTTTAGGAAAATTATATTTTTTTAAGAAAAATTTACTTTTTTGAAAACAGATACTTTTTTAAACAAAAAAAGATAATTTTTTGAAAAGAAACACTTTAAAAAATTCACTTTTTAAAAAATGTTTGTTTTCAAGATGGTACGTTTCTAAAATGTTTCTTTTCAAGAAGGTACTTTTTAGTACTATTTGTAACAAAAATCTACGTTTTGAAGAAAATTTACTTTTAATTTAACAAATGGTATTTTTAGCAAACAGTAATTTTTCAGCTAAAAATTTTTTTGAGAAAAGCTAACCTTTCAAGAGAAGGCATTTTTGAAAAAAGTGCTTATTGATAGTTATTTTTTTAGGCAAAGGTACTTTTTTGAAAAAAATGTACTTTTATAACAATAGGTACTTCTTGAAAAAGATACTTTTTAACAAAAGGTACTTTCTTAACAAAAGATACATTTTAATAGAATGAACTTTTTTTAAAAAAAAAAAATTTGCTATATTGACTTTCTTAAAGTATTTTTGAAAAAAGGCGTTTTTCCAACAAAAAGCCACTGTTTTAACAAAATGTATTTTTTAACAAAAGGTACTTTTTGAACGAAAGGTACTTCTTGAACAAAAGGCAAGTTTTTAACAAAAGGTACTTTTTGAACGAAAGGTACTTCTTGAACAAAAGACAAGTTTTTAACAAAAGGTACGTGATTAACAAAAGGTTTTTTTTTAACAAGAGGTATTTTTTTTTTTAATAATATACTGACTTTCTTAAAACAACTTTTTGAAAAAAGTTCCTTTTGCAACATAAAGGTTTATTTTAAAATAACAGTACGTTTTCAACAACAGGAAATTTTTAACAAAAGGTACTTTTTAAAAAAAGTAACTTTTTAACAAGGTACTTTTTTAAAAGAGATACTTTTTTGACAAAAGGTACATTTTTTAAGAAGGTACTTTAGGTATAACTATTTGTAACGAAAAGCTACTTTTTAAAGAAAATGTAGTTTTTATTTTAACAAAAGGTATTTTTAGCAAGCAGTAATTTTTCTGCTAAAAAATATTTTTACAATAATAGGACTTTTTCGAGAAGAGCAAATTTTTCAAGAAAAGCTACATTTTAGAATCCTTAACTTTTTAACAAAAAGTGTTTTTACAAAAAAAGGCATTTTTGAAAAAGTTATTTTTTAGGCTAAAGTACTTTTTGAAAAAAAGGTACTTTTATAACAATAGGTACTTTTTGAAAAAGATACTTTTTAACAAAAGGTAATTTTTTAACAAAAGATAATTTTTAATAGAATGAACTTTTTTTTTAAAAGGTACTATATTGACTTTCTTAAAGTATTTTTTGAAAAAAGGCGTTTTTCCAACAAAAAGCCACTGTTTTAAAATGAAGGTACTTTTTGAACGAAAGGTACTTCTTGAACAAAAGGCAAGTTTTTAACAAAAGGTACTTTTTGAACGAAATGTACTTCTTGAACAAAAGGCAAGTTTTTAACAAAAGGTACGTGATTAACAAAAGGTATTTTTTTAACAAGAGGTATTTTTTTTAATAATATACTTGCTTTCTTAAAAAACTTTTTGAAAAAAGTTCTTTATCCAACAAAAAGGTATATTTTAAAATAACGGTACTTTTTCAACAACAGGAAATTTTTAACAAAAGGTACTTTTTAAAAAAAAAGTAACTTTTTAACAAGGTACTTTTTTAAAAGAGACACTTTTTTAACAAAAGGTACATTTTTTATCAAAAAGTGCTTTCTTAACTTTCTTAATGTAACTTTTTTTTACAAAAAGTGCTTTCTTAAGGCCCTTTTCAAAAAAGATAATTTTTTAAAAAAAAGGAGCTATTTTAAAATATGTACTTTTTCAAGAAATGCTACTTTTTTTAAACAGAAGGTGCGGCACGAGAATGTATATTCCAATTTTCAAGTTCCTAGCTCCAATATATAAATAGTGCTAATATTATAAAATAAGAGGGGCGGTCCCAGAACAAGCCGACCTGACAAAGAACACACAACAAATTTGGGAGAATTTTTCTTTATTTCACAACATAATCTCCTTTTAGCTGGATACACTCTTCCCAGCAATATTAAAAAGCCTCGATACCTTCTATATAGTAAGAACTGTCTAACTCCTTAGAAAAGAAAATAATCCAAGGGAACTAAATCTAACGAACTTTAATTCATGGACTTTGGCCATCACAATAGTGGATGTGTGAACTGGTGAATTGTCTTGACGGAACAACACTTCCTTCTTCGCCAAATGGGATCTTATTTCGTCAATTCCATCAATTAAACGCTACAATAAGTTAGCAATAATGACTAAAAAAGTTATCCCAAGCACATTAAAAAAAAAAACAGAAAAACGTCATAACCTTGCCTGCAGATGGAACTGGTTCGCCTTCATTGGACACGGTTCTCACATTTCAGTCTACTGTTTTGACAGTTCCTTTATCTCAGGTATGAAGTTGTGGACACATGTCTCATCCAAAGGTTACTAATAGACGCAAAAACTCGGCTTTATTGCGGTGAAACATCGCCAAACGCGGCACCCACCTGTCGAACAGATTTCTCATCTCGAAATTTTCAGTCAATATGCGATATATTTTTTTTTTTTTTTTTTTTAATTTCTATAATTTCAACTAGCTCACTCACTTTCAGCCAACGATCATCTAATACCATTTTGTGGATTTCGTTAACCGTTTCTGGAGTGGCTACCTCAATTGGTCGACCTTTACGATGTTCGTCTTTTCAACTCGTATGGTTTCGTTTAAACTCTGAGAATCTATTCGGCTTTAACATCGGTTGTACTGAGGCTTTTCAAATGAAAGTATTGAATTTCATAATGGTGACCAATTTTTCCAATTTTTACAAATTCACCTGAGATCGTTTACTTTTGATGGTTCAAAAAAAAAAAGAAAATACTTAGCAACGTTGTGCCTTGAAACCTAAAATATATGTTTTATAAGGTTGCCACTTTTCATCAGAGTATTTTTTTTTCAAACTACTGCCGCCATCTATATGTCAGGGCGGGTAACATATAAATCAAACATCGTTACTATCAGTGCTACAGTCTGTGAGGCATTCAAGTCGTCAGTGATGAGCGTAACTATATATACAAATGCATAATTTTCACACAAAAAAAATTATAGCGAAAATACGAATTTTTTTCAATGCCACAAAAAAAAATATTTCAAATGATATTTTTGAAAATCACTTTGATTCAGATTGAAAAGAACTTCAACCAGCTTTCATAAAAATGTTGTCCTGTAATCGAATACACAGTAATATTTCTGCCTAAATAGGAGTTGAATTACAACAAATTTAATAGTTAAATACAAATTTCAAATGTTTGCTAACGCTAATTTAATTTTAAATATAATTCACTATTTTAAATTATGCAGTAAATTCAATCAACGAACTTCAAATTCAACTCTTAAGGCATTCATTTGAAGAAAAAAAAAATAACAATTTCAAGCGTTGTGCTTGTTTTAAATAAAAACATTTAAAATAAGTGTGATAAAGAAGAACATTTAACACAAATGTTAAAATCGTGTATGTGTTATAAAAGAATTGTTAAACATTCGTTAACAAGTGCCAAAAACATCAAAAAGTACTTAAAAATAAATTAAATAAATGTTAAAGCAAAACAACAACAAAAAAATATGCAAACACCACAAGAAAAGGTGTTGCAAAACAATGTTAAACAAGAACACTGATTAATGAAAACGATGCAATAAAAGGCTCAAGGGATATTAAAAGATATTGTTTTGAAAACAGAAAAATAACAACCAAAGGGAATTAGGGATGGATTTTTTTCAAAGCTGTAGCAAAAAAAATAGACAAAGCAATCTAAATTGAGATTTTGTTTAAAGAACCTTAAAGGAAGTGGACTATAAACCAGGAAAAAATAAATCTTACACAAAAAATGGCTTTTATGATCAAAAGGGAAATACGCTAAGAAAATTTTAAATAACAAAACAATGTCTGGTTCAGAAAATATCAATAACAACAACAACAAGACAGACAGATTAGAAAAACAACCCAACAACCACAATACAAATATGTACCGGCATTTTTGTTTAAAAAATCTAAAAGATTATATTTAAGTATGAATTCATATATAAAACTAACACACATTACAAATCATAATGGGCCAGAGTGGCTTAAATTTGTAAATATATGAAAATTTAATTACTTTCAAGAATAACTTAGATAAATTTAAGTGTTTCCTAAAAATTTTAACAAAGGTCTCTGGCAAAAATTTACCGCGACTGAGTTATTACCAAGTAGCTCAAACTAAATTTTTTTACCCAGTGTGCAACTGCACAAACAACATTGACAATAACAACTAAGTACGTAAACAACACAAAAAGCTACATGCAACCAACAACTGTTTGTTGTACTCTCGGCTATGCAACTTGATGTTTAATGTATGCGACAACAACAACAAAACTGTAAGAAAATCTGTAAACCAGAGAGAAAAAAATATTGTTTCAACTGATTTAAAAAAAAATAAAAAATTATAAAACCGTTTAAAAAACCAGCAAACGCGTCGATTCAATTAGTAATTCTAAAAACGGTCAATAACGTGTTTTGCATTTTAAAAATATTCAAGAGCAGGCAAAAAGTCATGCTACAGTCGACGAAACGAACAGCGAAACGAATAAACAGCAAAAATTATAATAATAAACATTTGTGGTAAGTCATAATAATGCGAGCACACAACACATACAGCCCAGTACAAATGATGTACAGAAATGGACAGCTTACAACAGCAACAACAGCAATAGCAATAACAACAACCGTAATTGCAGCTTTTACACGTTTTTAGTTGAAAACATTACAGGCAATTCAATTGGTCAAGTCAAATATAAAAACATTAAACAACAAGTGCAGCAGGGGAAGGAAGTCCGAGTAAGAAAAATCGTTTAATACATGGATTTGGTGAGATTAATATTAAGAACTGTTTCGTTTCAAATACGTAAAATTCAAATCCAATTCTTTCAAACTTGGCCAAACTGTTAAAAATTAAATTTTAAAAAATTTTAAACGAATAATCCGTAAAGTTTTAAAATTGGTTTAGATTAAATATAATAAATTATTTTATAAGACTCTAAAGATAGCAAATCAATTTTAGCCAATTCACAATTCAACACTTTTTAAATATCGATTGCGTTATTTATTGTCGCTATTGGTTTATGTCCAAAATTATTTTTCAATTCAACACAGGGCTTTTCATATATACAATTTTTGCAATCACATTAACATACATATTTATACATACATATCTGTGGTTTTCTGGAATAACCTCGTATGTCCATTTTTGTCAGTTTTGAGTTAATGATGCCAAATAAAGGGTCCGCCAAATAACTTTTTTTTTTTTTTTTTTTTTGAAAATGCTATAAAAAAAAACTACTGAATATTATCTCAAATTTCTTTTTTTATTTGAAATTAAAATCCTTCCGGTTAATAATGGAAAATAATTTCATTCAAATGACTGGCTCGGCTGGCCATGCAGTAGCCTACACGATTGGTCCAGTTTTTAAGCACATTATGGATTGTGTGCAGCTGTATTTCACCAATGGCTTCACGAATATTGTCCTTTAAAGCGCCAATTGTCTCTGGTTTGTTGGCGTAACACTTATCTTTGAGGGCACACCAAAAATAATAGTCCAACGGTGTCAAATCGCAGCTCCGAGGTGGCCAAACGACATCAGCTCTGCGGCTGATAATGTGATCTTCAAAAACAGGGCGCAAAACATCGAGTGTAGCTTCGGCTGTGTGGCACGTAGCGCCGTCCTGTTGAAATCAAATGTTGCCAATATCCTTCTCTTCAATATTTGTGAAGAAAAATTCGTTCAACATGGCCCGATAACGATCGCCATTGACTGTAACGGCCACTCCTTGCTCATTTTCGAAGAAAAATGGCCAATTATGCCTCTGGACCAAAATCCGCACCAAACAGTGACTCGTTTTGGGTGTATCGGCTTTTCAATGTATGCGTGCGGGTTTTCTGTGCCCCAAATGCGACAATTTTGCTTGTTTACATACCCGCCAAGATCAAAATGAGCTTCATCTGAAAAGATGATTTTTTTTGGCAAAATCGGCATCTTCTGTAAGTCGATCGCAGGCCCACTTAGCGAAGCGAAAACGCATTGGATGGTCAGTTGGCTTCAACTCCTGAACCAATTGGACTTTGTATGGCGTCATACCAAGGTCTTTATGCAAAATTCGTCTCAATGATGCCTCCTAAATGTTCAATTCTTGAGAATGACGGTGAATTGATGTTGATGGCGCTTCATGCACACTTTCTGCCACAGCAACAATATTCTCGGGTGTACGCACTGTTTTTGGCTTTTCACGCTTTGGTTTATCGATGAGGATGCCAGTTTCTTTCACTTTTTTCACAAGATAACGAACATACGGAGCTGACGGTGCTTCTCTTCTTCCAAAATCAGTACGCAATTTTCGCACACATTCTGCAACATTACCATGATTTTCAAAGTAATGTCGCAATATTTCGCAGCGTTGTTCAAGCGTATACACAACCATATTCGTTCAGCGGAAGGATAAAACTAATTATCTGTCAAATCAGACATGAGCTAAGTGTTACCATTCACGAAATAAGTACTAGTTGATAGATGGCGGACCCTTTATATTAAATTTTAACGCTCTTTACATGTGTTAAGTTTTTTTTACAAAAATATTGGCCATTTCTGAGTTTTTTCTTTAAATAACGACGTAACTTAAATGTTTATTAAATTAATTTGCAGCACTAACGACGTATGTCAACCTACGTTTGATCGCTGACAAATTATTTTCTCAGAAAACGACACATAGCGACATACGTTGTTATTAACGAAAAAAAGTGCAAAATAATTTTGGATTAGTTTTCGGTGTATAACCACTTATAAAAACTTGTGTGTTTATTTCAGTTATTTTTTGTAACTATTATTCTTAATACGTTGTTATATTCTCATCCTAAGTCCCGTTAACTTTTTGTTGACGAACAAAAAAATCCATTTTTTCAAGCAACAACAACTTATGTCTACATGGGTGGTTGCATTGGTAGTTTTCTTTTTCAAAGAAAATGATGTTTGTCGACATAAGTTGTTTTATCTGCACACACTTTAAGTGTAATTTACATATTGCATTTTTCGTCCTTCTCTAGGATCTATTCCTCTGAAGATTTTTGACTCAAAATTTTATATAAAGTATTTATTGCCCATATCTACAGGATTGTTAAATAAGAAGCTCTAAAATCTTTATATCGAGCTCATAATTTCAAATATAACGTTTTTTGGCTCCCCTGAACATTTTGATTTTATGACATACGCGATTATTCTAGAAAACCACAGATATATAATTTTATATATGTGTTAGTTGAAACTTTAAATGCATTTTACTCCAAAAAAAAATATAAAAATGTAAAAATCTGTAAATCTGGTGGACAGCTAAAAAGAAATACCTTTCAAATGAGGTATGTTTGGTCAAAGTCGGGGTAAAACTGACAAAGTTACATCGGTCACAAGAAAAAGCCTTGCCTATTAATATTATAGATTTGTTTCAAGCGATTGAGGTTAAGCAGAAACGAATAAATTCGTACGAATAAAATTAATTGATGATAATTTTAGGTCAAATCCAAACCGCAGCAATGTTGCGTGAACGGTATGCAGAGTGGCGATTAATTCAGGGAATTAATTTAAGTAATTTAAGTAATTTTAAAATATCATTATTTTTTATTGATGGATATTCATAAATCCAAAACAAACCAGTGTTAAAAAAAAGTCTTTTATACCTGCTAGGCGCTTTCTTTGCATTTTGGGAAAAATTTTCTTATTTCAGAATTTTCGCCGTAACTTTGGAATGAAAAGCGTTAAATTAAATTAAAGAAAAACTTTTCAAATCAATCGTACTCTTTTTCAATAATTATTGGTTGGAAAACAAAACCACAATTAATATCCCAATGGAGTGTAATGGATGCTTTCTTTAGGGAAATAATTTTCCCTACCTGTCGACAAAAATAATGTTTCCCCGATAAATATTGTAGATGGAAAAAATTTTTAGCATAAATTATACGACCTGTATTCATATATCTTTCCATTAATTGATACACAACACGCTGCCCTTGATTTACCTCACACTCTTGAGCAGGCACCTTCCCGAGTAAGTCATTCCTTTTAAACTTCTGGGACCGCCTCGTGGAAAACAAAGTAAATATTTTATAAAAACCCACGTTGGATCCAATTGCAGCTTTTCAGGAGTAAGATTTGCTATTTTACTAAAAAGTAATATTAACTTATTTATGCATTACCACCAACGCGTATTACAATATATATTCGGATACGGAGAACAGGGTGATGCTAAAAAAAAAAACTCAATAAAGGATATCTCGAGATATGCCGCTATGCCTTGAAAGAACATATTTGTGTTATTTGCAACGGCTTGAAAATTTCATCTAAGGCCAAAAGAATGGTAATGGTACCACGAATAACTACGAGTCGTGAAACGAATTATCTCAACAGTACATCGTTCGACTTCAACACAGTTTATAACTGACTTAGTGATGTCAATCGTAGTCAAAAGAGACTGTCGTCCAGGAAACATCAATGCGATGCACGAACTTTTCAAAAAAAAATCGTCATGCGCATAAGAGATCAGCAATGAATCATTTTTTCGCTACTTATAGTCATTCATGAAATTTTAAGTATAAGTGGGTAGAGATCATTGAAGCTCAACTACTGTGATGTACTCATACTCACAATAACGTTGATTAATAAGTATAAGTAACAGTAAATATGAATCCAACGTCGACATCATACTCATACCAAATCTGGTTCATAAATTATCAGTTTTTTAGATTTGTAGTCGTTTTTCAGACATATTGCAATTAATAGTGTAATTAATATGCAAATTTTAATTTAGTTTCAATGATGCGTGGTAGAGAAGAAGAAAGCATATCTTTCAAAAATTTATAATTACACTGTAATTATCAGTTTTATTTATAATTTTAGGAAAATACTTATAATTCTTACAATTGATTCAACTCGCTCAACTCATTAATGTACAATTACATGTATATTTATACATACCATAGTAACGCAACAGAGCAAACGCACAACCTCACAATGACTATTCTAATGTTTGTATACGAATAATACTAATTTTTTATTATTTTTATATACACATTGAGTGAAGAGGAATTTAAATCAACAACATCGCAACATCCACTTTAGAGTGGATATGAGGTTCGACAACATTTCAATAAGTATGAAAGCGTATAAGTACAAGAAATTATGAATCATGATTCGAGTCTACTCACTTTTTCAATAATTATTGCAGATCTCTGATGTGCATACAGAAATTATTGCCTTAAGAGTTAGCCCTGAAAATCATTTGTTCGCTTTGGTTCCCAGCAATTGTGGAATAGCTGAAAAAGGTCTGGTGTTGATTGGAACAAAGACAAAATTATTGGTAAGTCAAACGTCATGTTATCAACATCAACACCTGTGACTATTTTTGATCTATACATATTTGCCCGAAATCAAAAAGCAGTCGAACAACAATACTATACAATAGTAGTAGTTCGCAAAAGAAAACTTTCAAATCAACTATGCTGCGCAAGATCGTCCGAAAACAACTACATTAAAACCTAATTTAGCTGTAAGTGATTTATTTTGACTTTGCTTACGTGAAGAATAAACTACGTGGTCAATGATTATCGTTTCCAGAGGAAGCGGTTGATGTATTCCATAGTCTCAAACAGGATGAGGTCGAATCGTCGCATTCGTTATTCTTCCTTACAAACACTATAAATTTCGGTAATTATAGAGCCCGTTGTAACAAATGACTTGAGGCTTTTGCGGCAACTATGTATAATTATATTTTGTAATGATATTTTGCGGCTTTAGAATTGGATCTAGCATTAGGACTTATCAACAATTCTATTCGGCTGACGAAATATTACCATTCGAAACTATTATGTCATATTAAATTTAAAGTTTAACAAGAATACGTTCCCCTAACAATGACGTTTACGCATTCGATAGTAAAACCACTATAGAATACATATTAGTTTTTCTAAAAAAAAAAAAAAACTATTTCGCTTTTCAAAAAGCTTAAGTTTCATTTGTTTCCCAGCACTTTAATACAATTTACTTATACTTGCAAAGTATGTTTGCCTACATGTTTACAATATTGACGACAATTACAAATGAACAATACTAAACTGCGACATTGACGATAAGCAATTCTTATCATCATCGTAGTGTTTACGATAATGATGATGACGTTTCATATGACTGCAATGATTTAAACTTTATGAGATGAAATGAGTGAGATAATGACGATTTTCATTTCGGTACACAAAACAAAAAACACAACTGAAATGCTCACCAATATGAGACTGGCTGAGCTAATCTTCTGCCTTTTGAAGCTGAAGATAGAAAAACTGGCTATTAAAACTTTGCTTGTGTAAATAAGGAATGAAATGGATAACATAATGCAACACCGGTAGCCAGCCACAAAAGCCATATTGGTAGCACGTTTAAATTAATTCTTAAAATCGTATTAACCTTATAACGTGTAATCTTAATATCCTATACCGCTCTGTGGTCAAGGTATAATGAGTTTGTTCTGATGTTTAAAACTGCAAAATTATTTAAACAAACTATTTTTTTATACCGATGGACTCCGACTAATCATCGAATCATTACTGATGATTGATGTCCGTCCGTCCGTCTGTGAATAAACTACAGGTCGCAAAAAAATATTGTGAAATTTTGTGGATATGTATTAATTTAAACTAGCAGAGCCCAGCCCTCGAAATTAGAGTGCAAATTCTAGGAAATTTTATTTTTTCATTCAATATATTTCTTTCTGTGTTTTTTTTTTTCTATTTAATTCATTAAATTTATTTCATTACAAATGTTTGCTGAAAACACAGAAATAAGAGCCTAGACGTATTTGAACCACATTGTATGCCTCCTAAAGGTATGATAATTTTAGGTAATTATTATAATGAAATTCTATTGCAGTATTGGCGTCATCGGCTTATGTCCAAAATTATTTTTTCAATTCAACACAGGGCTTTTCATATACAATTTTTGCAAACACATTAACAAATTTAATAGACACACACACAGCATTGTATAACAATTTGTTGGACATGACGCCTTCTCTAAACTGATGGTATTGGTTATCGATCTAAACCGACAATAAGTTTCTTACTTGTTTTTTTCTCTGATTTAGGTGTTTCAGATTTCTGCAGTTATGAGTTGCAAAAACCGATAAACTTTAATGAGCTTTTCATGTATTATTTGCCTAGAGAGACGTTAAACTCCATTGGATGTGAATATTATATGACGGCTGAAGTTAGGTCAGCAGTAGCTCCTTATTTATAACATTAGCCCACTTAGACTCTGGGCTCCGTTGTGATTTCACTTCATCTGCATCCCTGCAGCTGTGATAGAAATCATTTTATAAGACCTTAAGAAATACAGCGTGTCTTTCTATGAGGCAGTATCCAATTATAACCGCCACAACCACAGAAATATCCCTACGAAGAAGTGATAGTAACTCATTTGTGGGTCTTCGACTGAGAGATGGCCAGATTTGTTTAGTAGTCCTACATATTAATCCACTGGCACATCTACGATTTGATATGATAACGGTGCGAAGTCGTATTTCTAGCTTGCAAGGTATCAAGGGTGTACCAAGGCATTCCAATTCCGCTGGTATCTGTAAGTCAGTTCCTGCCTTGCCAGGTCATCAGTTTCCCAGGATATTGCTGAATCTAATATCACCGTTTTAAGGGCGGTTTGAGCTTTCACGAATATTGAATCCGTGCATTCTCCCTCAGCTTAACTATCAGAGCAAATGTTAAATGCGGCTGTAGATAAAATATTCCGACTCAGCCAATCACCGATTCCCTTTATTGCCATCACTTCTGCCTGATATACCCTGCAGTGCTCTGATAACCTTCCGGACAGTAGACTCTGAAACCAACTTGGTTGTGTAATTTCGATCCATCAAGATAGAAATTAATGGAAAATCTGCTAGCCGGGATCCTTCAAGGCCAAGATCTCTGGTCGCAGTTAAAGTGTTGTGGTGTCATTAAACTAAGCACATTGCACCAGAATAAGCCGCATTCAATGTAACGTTCCTGTCATTCAGCATCACGCTATGGCCGGAATTGTAGCCCCTCCTTACAGTGTGCTCCTTAGTATAAGAAGCTTTGGTCATCACTGATGATTTAGTGATGTACTCAAAAAACTATTCTGAGTCAATAGGAAAAATATAAGTTAACACTAACTCGTTATATCCTGACCACAGAGTGATTTAGGGTACAAAAATTATTTAATATCTATTTTGCAAGACCACCAGACATATTTGGCCCGCTCGAAATGTAAAACGAAAACCCTTTAATAATTGTTAGAAACGGAGTATCTTCTCTAAATTTTGGTTTAAAAGATAGTGATACGCTGGCTAAATTCCAGGACGCAGCGGCTTAAGGTACCCACATTTTATCTAAGATTTATATCAGGGAGTAGAAGTCTTTATATAATCGTCCAGGTTATATGGCTCAAGAGCTCAGAAAGAGGACTCTAGGTAGACGCTTCCTATCTAAACTTAATCATCCTGTATAGATCAATACTGGCACTGATTTCTTTTAAATCGTCTATATCTTCACTTGAAGACAACAAAAGTATTTGAACTAAAATCAAACCACATATAATATAAGTCCGTGTCCTACTTCAACCACCTCCCATCTTTAAGCATCTGCAAATGTAATTACTTAAGTAATACTCTTAAGTGTGATGATGAACGGAAAACGTGTTCTTTATATAACATATAAACATACACCTTTCTGTTTCAGATGTTATCGTATTAAAATCTGTTTTAAGTTTTTTTACTTACTTTTCTATACATGGCTATTACAACCGCAAGTCAGTTTAAACCTGATTTTGTTGCACCAAGTCACTCCAAAGGAGTTGGGCGCCCTTCGATGGGTTATTCCTTGAAGCATCCTAATCCATTCGCGTAACGTGTCCGAGCCGGCGGAATTATTGGACTTTCTTGCATTTGACTATATATATGACGAAGTATAGCTCGTACAGCTCGTGGTTCATTCTATTCCCCGCTTAATCTCTAATCGGACTTCTTTGTTTTTATTGACGCTGGCACTTAATAAATGGAGTCTTTCACAACATTAAAGTAGTAGTTTTCAATTGTAATGGGCTGTTCGATGCACTGTGCTGTTCTGCTATTCGTCTTGTCCTCATTCACTTTTAGGCCCATGATCTTTGACAACTTTTAGAATTTTGCAAATACTCCTCTTACTGCTGGGTATCAAAAGCAGCTTTGTAGTCGACAAATATATGGTGGGTGTCGGCCTGTTTTTTCTTGGATCTTTTTCAGGATTAGGCGGTAAATTTTGCTGAATTTGCCAGGTCTAAAGCCGCACTTATACGTTCGTATCAGGTTGTTGGTGTATGGCTTAAGTCGTTCACATATAATGCGAGAAATATTTTTGTATGCAATTGAAAGGACACTTATGTATTCCTCAGTAATTAGTATATAAAGCAGGGTCTCCTTTCTTGTGAATATGCCGAAGAACACTGAGGTTCTACTGCAAATTTCATTTTCTTCGATTCCGTTTCTCAGAGATAGAACTTAGTCGGTTTTAAATAAATTATGTATCATTTAGTCTTCACAGCGTTAGACTTATTCGTCGGTTGCCAATCATCTCATAATTTTATTGAGGAATCGGATACTCTTGATGTTCTGGGCATGAGAATTCAATGAATTTAATTGAAAGAGACTTATTTATTCCTCGGTAATTAGTACACAAAGCAGGGTATCCTTTCTTGTGAATATGCCGAAGAACACTGAGGTTCTACTGCAAATTTCATTTTCTTCGTTCCGGTTCTCAGAGATAGAACTTATTCGGTGTTAAATAAATTCTGTATCATTTACTCTTCAAAGCGTTAGACTTATTCGTAGGTTGCCAATCATCTCATAATTTTATTGAGGAATCGGATACTCTTGATGTTCTGGGCATGAGAAATCAATGTGATGTCCATTGGAACGAATATGTTTTTCAACTGTCAAAAGAAGTATTTGTGTCTTGGTTATTTAAAATGCTGTAAAAATTGCTTCACTCCTTTTGGTCTTCTTAAAATTTATACCAATTACATCCAACCGAATTTGGAATAGGACTCCCATATATGCGCAGAATTTTCAAAGTATATGTTGGAGCTACTGGACCGTGTATAAAGGATGGCGTTGATGCCTATTAATGATAGTAGGTTATCAAACTCTATTGACTCGTTGGACCATCATCGGATAGTGGGTTGTGTAGCACTGTTCTATAGATACTACAATGGGAAATGCTCTTCGGAGATTAGAGAACTCCTTAAAATTTATACCAATTACATCCGACCGAAAATGGAATAAGACTCCCATATCAGACTCTATTGACTCGTTGGGCCATCGTCGGATAGTGGGTTGTGTAGCACTGTTCTATAGATACTACAATGGGAAATGTTCTTCGGAGAATAGCGAACTCATTCCAAGTGTTAAAGTTTGCTGTACCCGCTTCTCTAGTAGATCACATCCATTTGTAGTCTACTGTCCAGTTGACCACAGAACGCATTACAGAGAAAATTCCCCGCACAGGTCTTTCGCGATAAATTATAAAATTTTAAGTCAAATTTAAATCAAATATCCCTCTTTCCTCCTTCCCATAACATATTTTCCTGAAATCAATCATTTGTAGAAGGCATCCCCTGAGTAACTGGGATAATCTTCTTTATTTATCAGGCAATACCTCTTCCACCAAGAAGTAGTAAACTCCCAGTATAAACTCCCGAGTATAATTCGGGTTTACTCACAAAATGTCATAAAATCAAGCACCTGCTTGAGGGTTAAGTCTGCTGCTGGTTTTTTATTTGCCATTACTATGAGTTTATAGATTCTTAAACGTACGTTTAAATTATGCTGCGTTGTTTTTTTTTTTTTTGTTTAATTTTTGTCTTATTTCCACGTAAAATGCGTGAACGCATTTTAACTATGAAACCATGTGTACGTAGTGGCAGCCGCAAAACCACAGAATAACTACAAATGGCTGGCTGGATAGATGGATGGATGGTTGGTTGGTTGCCAACGATGGTCATAGCATCTCGTTTAAGTCGTG
Source organism: Cordilura impudica (assembly GCA_963682025.1). NCBI lineage: Eukaryota > Metazoa > Arthropoda > Insecta > Diptera > Scathophagidae > Cordilura > Cordilura impudica. Next base: position 33,370,513 of record OY821518.1, on the reverse strand, counting down.
GTGACATGTTTGGTCGTTTTAAAATCGATGGGAAAATAGTTGTGTAAATATAGTTTTTTTTTTTTTTTTGTTTTAATATTGATTAGTTTTTTTTTTTTTTTTTTTCAGTTTTCATCAGGCCATATGTGAGATTGACATCTTTTTCCTTTTTCTATTGATAGTCATCATTATTATTAGTAGCAAGATGACTGACTGATCAATAATCGAAAGATATATGTATATATACATATATCTATGTCTGCAGCTACTTTCTGTTGTTGTTTTTGACTCAGTTGCCATCGTTTGTTCATGTTACTAGAAGTACTAACTGACAACAACAGCAGTCATCGTAATAGTAACTACAAGCAACAATCTATAATAAGAAGTTGTTTTTGGAGAGGCCAGAAAAAAACAACATTATCGATCTTAACTACCGCCAACAACTTGAAGAAACTTATGAATGTAGTAAATGATCTTCTAACGATTTGCTGCAACAAGTGGTACGTACACACGTTCGTTTGTCGTTTGTTTGTTTGTTTGTTGGATATTAATCAATAAATTTTTTTCATCGCTTTTTTATTTATTTGATCGATGAGGCATTCGAGTTTGATATTAGTTTTGGTGAAACGTTTTCTCCACTTTTATTACTTATTCGATTTGTTATAGAAAATCATGTGCAGCATTCTTTCGTTTCGTTTAATTTTCTTTTTTCTTTTTTATATTGCCTTTCAGAGTCTTCGACATTTAAGGAGATTTTATGTCAATCTTTATAATTAAAGCTATTAACATTTTATGGTAACATTATAGGATTACGACCAGTATACGTAGTTGTTAGTTGTAGTTGTTGCTATATTTGTCAAAATGACCATAATTCCAAAAGTTTATTAAACGATGAGAATTTCAAAAATTGTTATGACTGAATAATGACATCATGCAGAATGATGATGATAATTTTAAATGTGCTGCGTTTTTATTGTCATGTCTGTTAGCAATATTGGATGATATGTTGTATCATCTTTAAATTGAATTTCTGGGCAGTTTTTCTTTTCATATTTTTCAACGTTTTCCCACCCAGGGTGGTTAGTGTTAAGAAACTTTATCCCATATAAGCGCAATGTTACGTTGGAAATGTCCTAAAGGTATATTATGACTTCTCGCTTCTGACACCTTCCGACTTCCCAATATATTTTTACAAATTTTGGCACTAAAATATCAGCACTAAAAGTCACTTCACAAAATTTAAAAAAACACTGGTTTACTACTAAGGACTGCGCTAGAAAAAATTGTCCATCACAAAATGCAAAAAAATCTACTGAACTAGTGTTACGATTTTAAAATGTAACCCCATTTTATAACCGAAGTTTTATTAAGATTTTTAATAGATATTTATAAATTTTTTATTTTTATTTTTATTTTTCCAAATTTTTTATATTTTCTGGCACACCTTCCATCAACGATTTTATGGTATTATTAAATATCTTTTGAGCTGCTAAAAAAAACCTTCCTCCAAAATCTTTAACAGCCGTGGCCACTTTATTTGCAGCCTTAATTTCCCTTTTGATCAAAGTTCCGTATCTTTCAATTGTCCTGAGTTCAAGGGGCACCAAAATCACATTCCATTTTGTGAACCCCTCGGATTCCACTTTAATTAAATGACGATAGGTTGAGCCAAAAGAAAGTGTTAACTTCATGTTGTTTGACAAAAGCCTTTAATCTCTTATCTATGCATTATTTAATGTAAATATTCCAGCAATTGTTCTCATAGCTACTAACGGCTTGCTCCTTTCCCCACAATTGCAGATAGCTTGGCATACCAGGAATTTTCAACATTCCCCCGAGTGACTGCAGTGTAAGACTCCTGGTTTAAAAGCTAGGAAATGTCGACTGAAACAACAATTCCATTTACTTTACTGGTACATTTTTCACTTTGAAGGTCTTAAGACCATCTTCCTCTTTGGCAATGCATTCCAAAAGCTCGGAACCCTCCACATTCTTAGCAAGTTTGCTGCCAGAAATGTTGGGTTTCATCTTCGAAATGGTGTCAATTTTTCTTCCCATTTTCTGGTCACAGATGCCCTCTTTCCTCAAGAACCTTTCGAGTAACGACCAAATCATCTTTAAACTTCTATAAAACTCTTTGTACAGATTTCTCGCCTCCATCAGGGTTTTACGTTTAAATCAATATCTGGACCAATTGCAATATTATTAACAAGGGTACACAAAAAATTTGAAAAGCAAACAATTTGATAAACTTTAACATAGTTGAGAGGTGTCGCCATATCTTGGCACAACGTGGTCCGATTTCCGCAATTCGGAATACCAACCAGCTCGAAGTAATGACAAACAATATTATCCCAAGTTTATCCAGGTAAACGGTTTAGTTTGATAATAAGTGTGATTTCAGCAGACGGACAGACGGACATCGCTATGTCGACTGGAGTTGCTATAAGAATCGAGAATTTATATACTTTGTAGGGTTTTATTTTCAGATAACAGCAAGATTTGCATTTTCAGAATTTAATGGGAAAAATTGTAATCGAATTTATTAAAGAAAATCTTTTGCCAACGGATGAACAAAGTGGAGGTGGCATTATGAGGTTTGGGGTTGTATGGCCGGCAACGGGGTTGGTAAACTCGTATTTATTGAGCCTATAATGGAGCCAATCCAAACAAAACTTTAAACAAAGCCCACAACAGCTGGACCTTGGAGAAGATCTTTGGTTCCAACAGGATAATGATAAAAAAATAAATATACGTCAATAATGTCAAGCTTTGGTAGCACTACAATAATTGCAATTATCGAATCACCCGAACTTAAGCAGTTGCGGGACTTATTAGAGCGCGGAATCCGTCAGCATAAAACAACCTCAAAGAAAATGTTTAAAAGCGTCATTTTGGAGGAGTGGAGTAAAATAAGTGAGAGATCTTCAAGCGCAAAAAATATTTTTCAAGTTACTAAAGGTGTGTTTACACTATGTGTATTTTCCGTATGTAAATTCAGTTTTACGATCCATACGTAATTCCGTGTGTGTGTCAAAATTGGCGTTTTACATACAATTCATAATTTTTGCGTTCAAACGTACATATGTATTTCCGCATGACATAACCTCTAAATGTTTACAACAGCTGATTTAATTTGTGAATTTACAAAAAATTATTGTTAAAAGAAAAGTTATATATTTTATATATTTTTTAATTGTTAATTAATATTAAACAATTTATTTTTCTTTAAATATTAATCTTTCTAATTTACTCTGTTTTTCTTTCGCCACAAGCAGTGTTGTATTTTCATATGTTTGTCTTGCCAAAATAGAACCTGCTCTAATTGAAAAATTCACATATGTCTTGCAAAATGTGTTGTACATAAACAATGTTTGAAAGGGTTCACACTATGTGTACAAATTACATGTGCTAAAAAAAAATAAGAAAAACACAAGAAAAACACGTAGTGTGAACGCAGCTTAAGTTAATCATTACTTATTCTAAATTAAGTTTTATTTTGTATTGATATTTCAAATGTACGAATACTTTTTCTTATGCATTTTTTCTTTTTTAAAATTGTTTAACTTAAAATTTGTTTAAAGGGTTTTTCAACAGGGACGCTACAAAAGTAGAAAGACAGGGACAGCAAACGACGCCATATTTCTTGCCGCTCTTTTGACATTTCTCTTCAGTAAGGTTTGCCATTTCATGATGGAAAGATATACGAGCCAACAACGAGTCGAAATCATTAAAATTTACTACCGAAATTTGGAGTCAGTGGCCTCAACGTTAAGAGCGCTAAGTCCAATTTATGGTCGTCATAATCGTCCCAACAGATCAACAATTGAGCGTCTAGTGGAAAAATTTGAATCCACAGGCACAGTACAAAATGTTCCCGTGCCAGTGAGACAAAGAAGTGCCCGTAGTGTCGAGAATATTGCTGCCGCTGAGGCTTCAGTTGAAGAAAGCCCAAATGTGTCTCTCACACATCCTTCTCAAGCGTTGGGCATCTCTGTGACGTCGTTGTGGCGAATTTTGCGAAAAGATCTTGGCCTACATCTTTACAAGATCAAATTGACACAAGAACTGAAGCCGCTTGACCACTAGAAGCGTCGTATGTTCGTGAATTGGGCTGAGCAACAACTTGAAAATGATTCGGATTTTCATCGAAAAATCATCTTCAGCGATGAGGCTCATTTCTGGCTGAATGGCTTCGTCAATAAACAAAATATGCGTTATTGGTCAGACAGCAATCCACACGTACTCTATGAGTCATCATTGCATCCCGAAAAAATTACGGTTTGGTGTGGTTTATGGGCCGGCGGCGTCATTGGGCCGTACTTCTTCTGTGATGATCAAGACCGGCACGTTACTGTGAATGGGAATCGCTACCGTTCAATGATAACCGAATATTTTTGGCCCCAATTGGATCATATGGACTTGGAGGACATGTGGTTCCAACAGTACGGCGCCACAAGCCACACAGCGAATGTCACAATCAATTTATTGGAAACCAAGTTTGGAGAACGTGTTATCTCACGAAATGGTCCAGTCGATTGGCCGCCTCGGTCGTGCGATTTGACGCCGTTGGACTATTTCCTGTGGGGCTACGTCAAGTCTATGGTCTATGGCAACAAGCCAGCGACGATTAATGAACTTCGTACGAATATCGAACGTGAAATTGCAGCAGTATCGGCCGATTTATGCTTGAAAACCGTCGAAAATTGGGTTCAGCGTCTGGACTTCTGCAAGCGTGCCCATGGTGGCCATGCAAATGAGATCGATTTCCATACATAATGGCATCGAACGTACTCTCACAGGAATAAAGAATATCATTGATATCCAAAACCGTTTTTGTTTTATTTAAAAAAACTTTTGTAGCGCTCTTATTGAAAAACCCTTTAGCTTAATAACTTATTAGAAAAATAATTGAACAGAGTTGTATCTTTTGAAATTAATACAAAGTAAAAGCTGTATGGTACGAAAACTGATTAAAAGCCACACTGCTCGCAGGCCTGACTTTAGGTGAGTGTGTTAAAGCGCTGACCAAAAAGTGGAAGTACGAGTGTATGTGATGGTTCAGGGTTCAAACCTGACAGCCGTCCTAAGTAGAAAAATTTCATATAGAAACAATCTATTCAATTATAACATAACAATTATCACAATGTTCAATAAATCGCCGATGAAGGCCGAAATGACAGAAATCGGTCCGATTAAGAATACAGTGTAGGAATTTTTTTTTTTTTAAGTATATGCTTTCTTCTCTCTACCACGCACCATTGAAATTCAGCTTAGTTAGTTTTTTCTTATTGTTTTCGAAAATAGTACGACAGTTATAATTTGAGGTGTACGGATACTTGTTCTAGCCAGTGTATATGAAAAAAATGATTCGAAATGGCCAATGTAGATAGACTTCTATGTTTTGCAAATATTTAAAAAACAATTAAGAAAATTATAGTCGGTCTACACCGACTAAACGATACTCTATACCATGCATTTAGAGACCCTATCCTTTTGGTCATAAAAAAAAAGATTATTTTTCAAAATATTTTTCCTTGCAGAAAAGCTTTTCACATTTTTTAATATTTTGAAATTCAAATACAATTTTTTTAACTGAAATTAAAAAATTTTTATTTGAAATTTTAGAAATTTAAATTTTTTACTACACAAAACAAAGTTATCAGTTACAAATTCAATTTACAGTTAAAAAATATCTATGAAAGTTAGAAAATTTCAATCGAAATTTACAAAACAATAGTTAATATCCAGAAAACTTCATTTGAAATTCAATAATTTACGTATAAACTTACATTTAAAATTTCTGAATTAAATGGAATTTTCTCAATTTCAAATGGAACTTTCTGAAATTTAAATTACATTTTTAAGTGATCATTTTGATATTTTTAGTAAAAGATTTTAGTTTCTGATCCTAAATGGCAACTTTTGCATTTCAAATAAAAACTTCTTAATTTTAAATAATAGTTTAAATTAAAATTAAATGATAATTTAAAATAAAATCATGAATTTCAGTTAATATTTTCTCAGTTATAGTTACAGGGAATGGTGTTTTATACAGAGTTCAGAAAAAAACACACACCGAATAAAAAACTCATACATATATGTAAACAAACATAACTTAGACCAACACACACATATTTTTATTTTCATATCAATTATGTTTGTTTTTAAATTTTCTTCGGTGCCCAACACAACCATGACTGTGTTCGTTTTAATATTTCGTTATTTACACGAACATTTTTGTATCACATACTTTTTGTTTCAATCACACATAAAGCACACATTTTTGAGTGTTGCTTTATTTGAAGTTCATGTTCTGGTACGTGTACTGAAAAAAAAACACAGAACATGTACAATAAACAGGTTCGAGTTCAGTTATATTTTAAGTCGTATTGTTGCTCGTGTAGTAAGAAAAAACAGAACATGTACAATAAACAGGTTCGAGTTCAGTTATATTTTAAGTCGTGTTTAAAAGTCGTGTTCATGGTTGTGTTGGGCACCGTAGAAAATTTAGAAACGCACATAATTGATATGAAAATAAAGATATGTGTTGGCTGCTTTTGAACAGAACATTGTGTGTTTCATGTGTGTATTTTCTGAACCTTGGTTTTATATGTAAGTAGTTTCAACAAAATGAGCTTTCTGGGGCCAAATCACCGCATTCGTTAACGAAATTTTTCGATCGAAATTATTTTTTTTTTCCAAAATAATATACTAAAAATAATTTTACTCTGTCACAGTTAACGAATTATGGCCCCTAGTTAAGAGTAAAAATTAAACGACTGCTGATGTTGCTCTGTCTTTTCTAAATAATAAACCAAAATATGGAATTTCTATTGATTTTACTTGATATCGAATGCGGTGATTTGGCCCCTAGTATAAAATGAAGGTCATATGACCGTAAGAATGCTGTTTAAATATTTACTTTGTGGTTGCCCATGGATGAAAACTTGTTTGTGGTGAATATTCATCATGGCTAAAGCCCTTAGTCTTTCTTCATTGTTGATCTGAGCCATGTTTTAATTCTCTGCAAAGTTGATAAAGATCTTTCAGCTGTTGAGTTGCTTACCGACAATGAAATAAAAATTTGAATTATTATTCGGAGAGTAGTACATATCTTCGTCCCAGTGAGATAATGCATATATGCTTTCATCTGGAACTTCTGTTGAAACTTTCCATTTGAGCTGCCAATGAATAATTTCAGATTTCAGCTTTGCAAGTTGAACTTCTTTTTTAGTTGGTGCAGTCCACCAAAGTCCTCCAAAGCTTGTGAAATTATCCCTTTCAATTCAGTATACGAAAGTTTTGTGATATTTTTCGGCAAAAGCTTAGGTATGCTAAAAACATTAAAGCATTCTTCCATAAAACGAGACTTGAGATCTTCGGAAATAGATTCTTATAAAGGAATATAACCCACAATACGAAAGTATTTTTCACAATCCCGCATTGGGTGCATTCTTTCAAACTTAGTTTTTTCGATTGAAATGTCCAGATCATCACATTATTTTCGCTTTGTTAAAAATAAATTTAAAACTTACCTCTGATTCGCTTCTTTTATATTGAAGGCTTATTAAAAGAGTTTTTAATATGTCTGACCCCTTGCATAAGTCTAGGTCTTTTTTTTCAGAATTACGCTTATGGGTTGTGTGAGGGCAACAATATCACTAAGGATATACAATCCGCATATAAAATCAAATGAGCTTAGCAAATTTATTAAAACTGTCGCCTTTGTCGACGTATCTCTGTCCTTCCAATGAGATATTGTCTCCAGTGCCTCCAATATATTTTTAATATTACTTGCAAATTGTAATATTGTATCATGCCGCTCCACCCATCTAGTTTCACATAATATTGGCAATTTTGATTCCAAAAATTTCATTAAAACATTATTACTTTTGGGGTGTTGATTTTTGAAAAATTTTGTTGTCTCCTTTACAAGCGAAGTCACTCTTTGTATGAGTGGAACTTTAATGCTTTTTGATAAGGAGTTATTTAATTTATGAGAATAGCATATCCTTTTTGCGTTTGTTGCTTCCTCCTGTATTTTTTTACTGTGCCTTTTTCTACTAACATTAGAGAGCAACCAACCGTACCAATACCAACACAATATTGTTCATGAAGTTTAAAACTATCGAAAGGTGTTTGGGGGAGGGGGGGAGCGGAATTTCCTTTTTTCCCCCCGTCGTAGATTCGCGCTTGGACTAGATCTGACAATAAACCGAATTTCACCAATATCAATAGCGTCCATGTCCGATACATCAAAATAAATTCATATTTGCGAACTGTAGTGTGATTACAAGGTTTACGTGGACACACAGCAGACAGACAGACGGACGGACATCGCTTATAAAAAAAAATGGGTTCAGGTTAAAATCATAATATTAAGCGTTGATCATGTCATTTATTTTGACGACCGGAAAGCTATTAATTGCTAGGTTTGTCAATTATTAGATTTTCAGTTTATAATTATAAGCTGTATAAATAAATTTGTAATTTTAAATTGGCCTGTGTTATTGTTTTTAATCATTATAAATATCCATTATAAACAAGTTCTTTAATATTTTTATAGTTTCTATTGAATACAACAACGACACAACTATCTTTCCACTGGGGGAATTGAAAACTGAAACGCTAAATTAACCCAATATATTTAAAAACAACTTTTTTTATGATTCTCCAAAATTGAATTATTTCGAACTTAGAAGAGAGATTTTCGGAATTTTTTTTTTTTTTTTTTTTAATACTATTTTACATACCGATGATGTTAATTCTTAAACTCTAATCGAAAAGTACGGGTAAGAGGAAAAGTGATTAAAGGTTTAACAAATTGATAGTAAAGCTAGTTAAGCTCTATATTAATATTGATATTGATCTTAAATAGTAAATGAATTCGTATGTCGTGTTAAAGACAAATTATATGACAAAGTTTTTAAATTAAAGTACAACCAGACTCAAAAAAATGTAACCCATCCGCGACTAAAACAAATCCAGAAGTGACATTTATTAAATTGGTTTCTGACATTTATTAAATTGGTTTCCTAGCCTTAAAAATTCAGTGCTGAAAATTTGAGCTAAATCGGATATTGGTAATATATTTTATTTTTTATAAATCCCGATTATGAAAAATATGAATTTTGAGCTGTAATTGTTAGAGCTTTTTTTTGCATATGTTAACCATATTTACTTGTTTTTGCTTATTTTACTGAAATCTGCATATTTCTGTTTATTTTTGCAATTTTTTAGTAATTTGCAATTTTCCTTCAAAAGAAAATCGGCAATTTTTATTTTATGCTAACCTTTTTTTAAATACTAAACTCTGGTTTAAAAGTTTCAATCGCTATGCAAATCTAAGAAGGCCAAATTTCAACTGTCAAGCATTGGAAAATGTCAAATGAATTATAGGACTTTAATTAAAGTTTACCAAAATAAAGTTAATAACAAAAAAATTTAAGTTTGTTTATCGAGGACGTAAGTTTTTTTTTTATAATTTTTAAAAACATTTGCGTTAAAATGTGTTTCTTTTTTCAGAAAATGAAAATGCCAAAAGTTAAAGAGAGAAAATCAGCAGTATTACATAAATTGGCTAAAAAGTTTTCAGATCTGAAAACTGATCAATAAGTTTTATTATGCACTATATGCTTTAAACCAATACCAAAAAAAAAAAAAAAAAAAAACAACTGAAGGAAAGGCCAACCATTAAAAATTTACACCAATCATTTCTAGAAAACTCTAAATATGCATAAGGCGACGATAAACATTGTATGGACCTTTGTGTCTGCAGATATCCCGTTGTACAAAATCCCCACCTAAAAATTCAAGAATATCTTGAAAAATGCACATCATTCAAAGTTCCTTGTGAATCGTCGCTTCGTAACAAACACGTAAAATCAGTGTTAGAATCTACTGTTGACAAAATTAAACAAGGTATACCAAACTATTTTCTTTGGGTTGTATCGACGAAACATCTGATTCATCCAACAGATATGTGGCATATCAGGTCTGTTCGCTACTTGCTTTGGCTGGTTAACTATTATCTTGCTTATGCTCGAATTGTCATACTAAATAACACATCTCTCTCACTTAAGCCTCCAAAGAACTCCGAAGAAATTTCTGAAAAGCAATTTTTTATAAACTCGAAAGTTTTGGAAAAAGTAAAATCATTCTACCATAGCACGTTTGTTGGATGACTCAACGAAAAAAATTTAAAAAGATAACGAAAATGTTCTAATTTTTGTAACGGATGCCGCCCCATTGGAACAAGGTTTTTGTTGATTAAGAACTGAATGTTGTTTTTAAGGTTATTTGGGACGCTGAATCCAAATCTGCACTTGGTTTTTTTCTATCAGCTCGACCTTACGTGATATACCGTTCTGTCAAAATTAAGGCACTTCCACTACATATATTTGAATTACTTGAAAACTGATGGAGAAAAATGGACATTAGATTTGAAATCAGCGACCTCAAATAAGTGAAAAATTGCGACAAAGTTCCAGTCAACACCAAAAAAGTTCAATTTTGTTCCCCTGTATAATCATTGCCAGCATTAACAAAGAACATGTATGATATTCTATCCTCACCCGGTACTTTATTTTCCTTAACTTTCGAAAACATTATTCTTATTTCTTGTAAAGTAAAAGACTTATCAAGGTCATTATTTGAGAGTAGGTTTGCAGCACACTCCAAATGGATTGAGAAGTATGTTAAAATGTCCTTTGAAAGAAAATGCACATACACTCCCTAGTCAAATTATTCGATGCAATAAAAGATTCTATGTAACATCTGAATTTTAGGTGATACTATGCATCTTAATCGTTTTTACGAGAAACAATGTATATTTTTTTATTATCCACCTTATTAGCTATTTTTTAACACAAAAAAAACATAGTTATAGAAATAATCTATAATATTAATAGGTTAGGCGATTTCTTGTGACCGATGTTTTGTTCTACCGTTTTATCCCGATTTGATAAAAACGTATATTTTTTGAAAGGTATTTCTTTTTAGCTGTTCACCAGACTTAGAGATTTTTAAATTTTTGCCTTTATATTGAGTAAATTGCATTTAAAGTTGCTACTAATACATATGTAATATTATACGATGCTATGTGTGTCTTTATTAAATTTGTTAATGTGTTTGTAAGTTTGTTTTCTTCATTCACAATAATAATAAACCAAAAAAGTGTTGGTTTGTGAAATGGCTAAGTTGAAGAAAAAAAATTGCCTAGAATTTGCACTCGAATTTCGAGCGCTGGAATCTGCTAGTATGTATTTATTGTCTGTTGAAAAAAAATTTTATTAATGCCATTATATGTTAATATTTTGTGGAGCCACCTTTAGCCGCTACAAGACTGTATTATCTCCTGCATTTGAGGATGATGATTCCATACATAAATGATGTTTTCTAAGAGTAGCGTTTTGTTTGTGATCATATGTTTAGCCACTTCTCTCTGCAGCAGTTCCCACACGTTTTCTATTGGGTTCATATCAGGACTATTACCTGGCCAATCAAACAGAGGGATATTTTTCTCTTCCAAAAATGCTTTAACAGACCGTGCTGTATGGCATGGAGCTTCATCTTGCATAAAAATGAATGAATTATGGAATAAACCGATTTTGCAAGACTTCTTTATACTGATCTTGCCTCATTATGGCATTTATCACGTACAGACGTCCAATACCCTTGCCGCTGATGACTGACGAGATCATCACTTTTGCAGGGTACTTCACAGTCTGAACAACACAGTGAGAATGATACTTTTCTCCATGACGACGACACACAAACAGAGCTTTGTTCTGTAAAATTTCATGGTCTTTATTTCATAGAAAATGATATTATATATAAAATTTTTGATGAAATTATACCAACTTACGGAACTCCAGAAGTCTACGTTAGCTTCGGCATCCTGGCGGGGCGGCAGTCATTAAAATCTAAATCTTTCAATTTTCTGCGAACAGTGCACTCAGAAGCATTCAGGTGAAAACATATTGGAGTAGTGATTTGATCTGCTTTGTGGTAGCAAATCTGTTTTCCAAGCAAATTTTCTTTAAATGTCTTTTCGTCCTTGGGGTAAAAATGGGCTTTCCGCCGCATCTTTTCTTTCTTTATGTGCTCAATTCGTCCCGTGGCTGAATTTTCTTCTTTATGCGTCATACACTAGCCTTCGAAACCTTCAATCTTCGTGATATTTCGCGATTTGAAAATATATTGGCATCCACGAGGGCCTTGACTTCACCTTTTTTGCACAATGAAGGATCCCCTCTTTTACCCACGATGAAAATGTTTCAATTGATTATTTAAATACTGCACATAAACTAAACAAATAATTGCGTGGTATTAAACTACGAAACAAATAAACACAGCGCTTGAAGGCACAGAAACACGTGAGTAACTGATGCAGTCGAGAACGCAATTGAAACCGTTTTTCCTTCTTTATGGTCGTGTATCAATTAAATGACATTGTAATGCAATGCGTTAAAAATAAATGGATATAGGAAATATATAAAAAAAAAATATCCTGAATAAAAACTCAACACAAAATGTTTAAATATAAAAGCATTGCAAATAAACTCATGCAAAGCAGTACGTCTAATAACACTGGTCTACATATAATAAAATTAACTGCAGAAACGAAGCATGTTTTTTAACTAATCTGGGTGCGCTGAATTCGAATCTTGCATAAAATTTGGGTTATCTTGTTAATTTTTTATCGCATGCTGACAATACTGTAGAACAGTCAATGCTGACACTACAATTACAAAATAATTAATTTGACAGAAGCCCACATTCATTCTAAATCTTCATAATAGCAGCGTTTAAGCATGTCAGGGAGATCGTGTGTTACTGATTCAAGCTATTTTTGCTTTGTGTGCGTGAGAATATTTGGTAGGAAATCAAGGATATGCAATATCAGAATCATTAAAATATGCATATTTACATTATTTTGGTTTTGCTGTCAGAAACTTGGATAAACCGTGGACACCGACAATGTTTTGCAATAGTTGCCAAACTGTTTTATACAAGCGTTCAAATGGCAAAAAGATCTATTTCGATTTTTCAGTTCCAGTACTTCGGAGAGAGTCAAGTAATTACCAAACCGATTGTTATTTCTGTTTAACAAAAGTAGCTTGATTCAATATGAAAAATCGAAAAAATATTACTTACGCGAATGTCCCATCGGTTTCCAAACCAGTTCAACATTCACCAAATGATCCATTACCAGTCAAACCCAGTGCTACGAGCAGTGAGTCCGAAACATCTTTCACCAGCAGTGGTAGTCTGTATGAGGCTGATGATGAACGCCATTTAGTCACTCCAGCTGAGCTGAATGATCTAATTCGGGATTTACATTTAACGAAGCAAGACGCAGAATTACTAGCTTCACGCATGCAGCAGTGGAAACATCTAGCAGTTGGGACAAAAGTAACAATCTATAGAGATAGAAGCTTGGAATTGGTTGCATATTTTGAAAAGAAACACTCTATTCTGTACTGTACTGATGTTGATGGTTTATTTCAAAATATGAAGCAGCCATGTGACAAAACTGAATGGAGATTATTTATTGATGGCTCTAAGTACAGATTAAAGTCTTCATTTGCATAACGGGAATGAAAAACCATTTATACCAATTACTCATGCCATTAATACAAAGGAAAATTACGAATCAATGACTGAAATTTTGACATTACTCAAATACAACGATCATAAATGGAAGATCTGTGGTGACCTTAAGGTGATGTGTGATTTAAATTTCATTGTATATATAGTATAGACCATCGTAAATAACTGTAAATTAACCAGTTTCAGGTCATTGGTTTGTTGACTGGTATGCAAGGAGGTTTCACAAAATATTGTTGTTTCCTTTGTCTATGGGATAGTCGCGCTACATGACATCATTATGTCAGAACTGAGTGGCCAAAAAAAACTGACTATTCACCAGGAAAATAAAAAACTTGAAATAAACCATTAATTGATCCGAATGACGTTCTTTTCCGCCGCTGCACATAATACCTGACCTTTTTAAACTCTTTTAACTCATACTCTCTGTCTGTCTGTCTGTCTGCCATGGGTGGACCCCATTCCCCCTTATCAAATTGATTTTAAACTTGGCCCACAGTCTTGTCGTGATCACAGATTAATTTTGGGGTAGTCATGCACAGTCACGCATGGTCACGCATGGTCACGCACAGTCACGGAGTGATCTAAATTTCGTTTACCCTCATTCGACCGATCTGAAACTTGGTCCATACACTTGCTGTGAAAAAAAGATTAAATGTCATTTACCCTCATCCGACCGATCTCAAACTTGGTCCATACACTTGCTGTGAAAAAAAGATTAACTTTGACTTTGTCACGCATGGTCACGCACAGTCACGGAGTGATCTAAATGTCATTTACCCTCATCCGATCGATCTCAAACTTGGTCCATACACTTGCTGTGAAAACAAGATTAACTTTGGCTTTGTCACGCACAGTCACGCATGGTCACGCACAGTCACGGAGTGATCTAAATGTCATTTACCCTCATCCGACCGATCTCAAACTTGGTCCATACACTTGCTGTGAAAAAAAGATTAACTTTGACTTTGTCACGCACAGTCACGCTGGTCACGCACAGTCACGGAGTGATCTAAATGTCATTTACCCTCATCCGATCGATCTCAAACTTGGTCCATACACTTGTTGTGAAAACAAGATTAACTTTGGCTTTGTCACGCGCAGTCACGCATAGTCACGCACAGTCACGGAGTGATCTAAATGTCATTTCCCCTCATCCGATCGATCTCAAACTTGGTCCATACACTTTCTGTGAAAAAAAGATTAACTTTGACTTTGTCACGCGCAGTCACGCATGGTCACGCACAGTCACGGAGTGATCTAAATGTCATTTCCCCCCATCCGATCGATCTGAAACTTGGTACATACACTTGCTGTGAAAAAAGATTAACTTTGACTTTGTCACGCGCAGTCACGCATGGTCACGCAGTCACGGAGTGATCTAAATGTCATTTACCCTCATCCGATCTGAAACTTGGTCGATATACTTGCTGTAAAGAATGATCAACTTCGACATAGTCACGCATAGTCACGCACAGTCACGGAGATTAAAACCCCACTTCCCCTTATCCGATGGATCTGAAACTTTGTCCATAGACTTGTTGTGGCCAAAGATTAATTTTAAGATAGTCATACACAGTCACGTACAGTCACGGTGATATTCAAAATTAATATGCATAAGGAAAGAAAAAGTTTTAATAAAAACTTTTTTTATGGGTTAGATTATTAAGTACTTTGTAAAGGCTCTGGGCAAAGATGGTACAGCATTTAAAAATTTGTTAGCGGTTTTTCCTAAAATTATGCAGCCTGGAAATCTTTAAAGAGCATCTTGGACAGTTTTCTTGGAACAATAAGAGTGAAACTACAGGCAAATTGTTGCTTAATTATTGCAAAATTATCACGAATTAGGTGCACGAATGTCACTCAAAATGTATTTTCATCATTCGCATTCGTCGGTAAGCGACGAACAAGGGCAACGTGCTCACCAAGATTTAATGAAAATTTTGGGACAAAAGCCTGCTGAGAGACTATTGCTGGCCTTTAATACGTGAAACCGAACCAACAAAATACAAACGACGTTCAAGTAACGCCATTCACTTTTGAAAATTCATTGATTTTTAAATAAACTAATGTAAAAAAAACGATTACAAACATTTTTTTTTTTTTGTATCTCGAAAACCTCAGAGATAGAGAAAAACCAATTACAGATTCGAATTGAGCTCACCAAATTACCCTATGAAAGATATTTGGTTGCTCCAGTCCAAAACCTTGTTGGCTAGTTCACCAATTGATATCTTATCTGGGGATATTACCGAGAACTTTCTTTTGACTTGGGGTGTTGTTTTCGGAGTTGCCTTTGTTATCGTATTTTGCATTCTAAAGGTAAGCCACGATTTAGTAATTTCTTTTTAGATTTCTCAGATTTCCTCAAAGGTAAAGCTTTCGTTTCAAAAAGCAGCTTTTGAACTTTAAGCTGCTTCGAATATTACATACAAATTTTTTTTGTTTTTTTTCACACTAGATCTATTGGCAAGCAAAATGACAACACATGGACCAGCAACATTTACTAAAACAGCTGTTCTTCCAGCCAATATTTATTCAGTTAAGTTATTTGTGATATTTTAAATATTTATTATTTTATAAAAACCACTATTGTTTTGAGTTAAAAGTTGCTTTTGACACAATCCATGCACATGATTATATTGAGACTACTTAAACTAGTTTTAACTATTAAAATCTTTAACCAAACAGAGTCTTATAAACAAGTTTTTACACCACAAACTGTACAAACAGAATCTAAACGTCAAGTAGTGTTATTCTGGGACCTCTCTCATATGTTAAGGCCACGCCAAAATCTTTAAATATAATTCGGGCTCATGATTATTTTCTTTGTTAATAATTAACCACAACACCAGTATGATTGGTAGAACTGACAATCATACCTGACACCTTTCCGATATTATAAATTTCTTTAAAATTAAAAAAAAAAATACATCAAAATGTGTACCTGTATGGACGCTAAAGGGTTTATTTAGTTGTAATGAAATTAAATGCGATTCTAGTACAATGTTAAGCTAGAAATTTAATGCAAATACGAACAAGTATTATAAATAGAGGCGATTTAAAGATTATTTTTGCAAAAACTTTATAATCTTATAGATAGAAAATATTTTTAATAATTGTATACTTTTTTTATTTTAGTATAATAATGAAATTCTAACAGAAAACATTCATATTTTTAACTGAGTGTATATACAAAAAAATTTAAAACAACAAAAAAATGTGGTGGCTTTTTTTAGGATTTCTAATACTTTTAGTATTGTATCTCTATAAACTCAATGAGAATTATTACGTTTTATCCTTGTGTAAACGGGTCAAAACTGTTGATGGCAGTAAATTAGAAGACAAAATATGTGTTCTACCGGGCAAAACTATATTTGGCAATAATTTTGATATATTAAATATGGCACCAGGTAAACTCTATAATAAATGAATATTGAATCAGTTTGAAAATATGTTTATGCATCATTTAAAAATGTTAATTTCAGAAAAGGTTTTTAAATTTTGGCGTACTAAGAACTTGATCTCCAAGGGACAAAGTTATTTATTATATATTATAGATGCGCCCATTTATTCCATAACAAATGCTGAAGATGCTGAACAAATATTCCAAAGTCCATTAGTCATAACGAAAAGTGTACTATATAACTTTTTGCGACCATTTTTAGGTGATGGCCTGCTGATAAGCACAGGTTTGAATACAAATAATGTGTTTAAAAAATAATGAGATACTTTTTTAATATACTTTTCATATAATTTTAGATCAGAAATGGCACTTTCGACGCAAGATTTTAACACCGGCTTTTCATTTTAATGTTTTACAAAGTTTCAATGAAATTTTTAAGTAAGTTCATTTTTCTATTACACTTAACAAGATGTCTTAAGCGTTTCGTAAAAATATTTCCGCTTTGAATAATTTATCACAATGGTTGGGAATTATTGGCTTAAAGTTCGATTTTCAATTTAAACGGATAAAGACAGCGCATAAATTAAATGCAATCTTATAAAAACAGGTCTTTTGTTACTTACGATCGCTTATCATATAATAAACATTCTATTAAGTTTGCATTTTTTACCAAGCAATAAATTACCCTTACGATGGCAGACCGGTTATGTTTTGACATACGTGGCCATACCTCAAATTTGTAATACGGGCATTACACGTGTGGTTTACACTGACTTGAAAATTTCATTTCGGTAAAAAAAAACTAAAAAAAAACATAATGAAGTGGACATAGATTAACTGAACAGTGTGAACTTTTTACCAAGAAATAAAAAAGAAATTTGTCTTTTAAGTTGTGCAAGGTGGCAACACCGCACCGTTTTTTAATAGCTTATTTCCAAAGAAAGTTTTGTAATGTGATGCTATTGATTTGGTTGACAGTGACTTGACAAATTCATCTTGGCAAAAATTTTATTAAATAGTGAAAGGTTTCGTTGGAAGATTTATTAAAATAGTGTGCTTGTGGTGTACCTTAATTCGACTTTTGGCGATGAAGCTCCAAATCGGGCCAATGTGTTTGGGTGAATTAAATCATGATAATCGTTGACCTAAAGACGTCTTCCGTGACTTAAATCGTTTGTTTTACCCTAAAGAAACAAACTTCGGTACTGTGCGTGAAATAATTTTGCAAGACCTTCAAGTGACTTTTCGTGAAATTAAGAAATTCCTAGGCATTAGTTTCACTAGTTTACATTCATTATTGCATGAACATTTGGACTCCAAAAAATTTAACAATAATTAAAAAGCTCGTCTCGATTGGTGCAAGGAAATGTTTGGGGGGTAAAAGAGCTGTAAAAGACGTCATTAAGATCGAAACAGGTGAAGAATGTATGGATCTATACGTATGAGCCCAGTCAACTGGGAATTTCAATGTGAGCTAAATTTCTTCGAGAAGCACGAAATGATCTCCCATTTCTTCGTAACACCAGGTTATGAGGCAACTTTACCATTAGACCACCGAAGGACGGTCAATTTTGAAAGGTACAAAACCATTTGTTTGTCGGAAAATAAGGAAAGTAAATCGGTGAATAGGGACATTCTCCTCCATGACAATGCAAGCTCTAACATACCGGCCATCAACACGCTATTGAAACAAATTCACGACGCTGCTTTTGTTCTACTGTGAGCAAACTCGGCACCCATCTTCCAGTCAATATGCGATGTAGAGCCCTTTTTGAAATGCTCATTATTTCAGCTAGCTCACGCACCTTCAGCCGACGACCATCTGATACTATTTTATGGATTTTCTTAACCGTTTCTGGCGTGGCCACCTCAATTGGTCTACCACTATGTTGTTCGTCTTAGCAGCTCGTACGACTTCGTTTACACTCTGCCACCCAATATTTTATAGTTAGTCCCATAGTATAATCTAGCTTGGATTTAATATTGCTTGGACTGAGTCGTGGCGCCTTGATATATAAATCATATGTTTTATAAGGTTGCCAAATTTCACCATCTATACGTTACGCCAGGTTGTTCTGGGACCGCCATACGTTTTTATACCCTATACTACTATGTGGTCAGGGTATAATGACTTTGTGCTGTTGTTTGTAACTACTAAAAATATTTTACCTAGACCCATCTTTTATTATACCGAGCGACTCAGAGCCACTTTCTCAGTCGACTTAGCGATGTCCGTCCGTCCATGCGATGTCCGTGTGTCCATATAAACCTTGTAATCCAACTACAGGTCGCAAATATGGATATATTTTGATGAAATTTGGTAGAATGAACGCCATTGAAATTGGTGAAAATCGATGCATGTTCAGACCCAGTCCCCATTCAAATGACCCCTATGAAATCGACTTAAATTGTCATAAAATCCAAATTATCTTATAGATCTCGTTCATATCGGATGTTATATTTATATGGGTACTAGGTTGAAATATGGACCGATCCTGACCAATTTTGGTAGACACTTATTTTTGGCAAAGACATATACAAACCGAATTTGAGAAAAATCTGTGCAATATTTTTGTTTTTGATAGATTTAAGTGAAGATCGGGAAGCAGCTTTAGGTGGGGGCTATGACTAGGAATTCTCCTTTAGGTTTTATTTTTCGACTACTGATTAGTGGATGTAATAAGCACACACAAAACCAATGTGACGAAAATTAATAGCTTATTGATAATTTGGATATTATGTCAAGATTAGTCGATCTCATAGGGGTCATTTGAATGGGAACTAGGACTGAACATGCACCCACCTTCAACAACTTCATCCTATGGCTGATAGAAGAAGCTCATACACCAAATTTCAACAAATATATTCATATTTGCGAAATGTAGTTTGATTACAAGGTTTACACAGACGGACAATCGGACAGACGGACGGACATTGCTAAATCGATTCTGAAAGTGATTCTGAGTGGTTGGGTATAATAAAATATGGGTCTAGGTCAAATATTTTTGGTAGTTACAACCATCAGCACAAAGTCTATACCTTTACCACTATGTGGTCAGGGTATAATGAATAGTTGGTACATTCAAAGTTTTTGAGATTAATAAATTTTTTCCTTCCCATTTTCACCACCAACCTGTTCGAAACAAAGACAAACAATATCATCATAATTTCGCCCTGGTAAATGGTTTATTTTGTGAATGAGCGTGATTTCAACAACAGACAGACAGACGGATATCGCTATATTGACTCGAGTTGTTACACGGATCAAGAATATATATTCTTTATGGGGTCGTAATTGCATTTTTTGATGCGTTACGAACGGAATAACAAACCTATATACCCTCTGCACAGTGGTGCTGATGATATAAAAGTAGATAAAGGAAAAAAAATTTTTAGAGATGCCAAACCAGTGGAAAGTTTTAAATTTCTTTACCAGAGTTGATTAAGACAATAAAAATAGAAGGTGTGAAATAAAATGTAAAAAATGTAAGATTATATTTTTTTTTTTTTTTTTTTTTTTTTCAATTACATATTATAAAATAATAGCAAGAATAAAGTTTTATGAAGAGTTGAAAAATAGAATAACAGATAATTTTAGTGCTGGTCGTGAACAAAAGAATATTTGTGAGAAATATTCTATGAATAAATCCATAATAACATTTTATGGCGCGGGCTCCATAAAACGAATCAAATACAAATGCATTAGCATTAATCTTGGTTACGAACACATGAACTGGAATTAGAATACTGTTGGCGAAAAAATATAATATATAAACTTCCACTACTCGCACAGGACCAAACGCTTTGGGGGTTTTACTATAATGACCTAATAACGGGTGATTTTTTTGAGGTTAGGATTTTCATGCATTAGTATTTGACAGATCACGTGGGATTTCAGACATGGTGTCAAAGAGAAAGATGCTCAGTATGCTTTGACATTTCATCATGAATAGACTTACTAACGAGCAACGCTTGCAAATCATTGAATTTTATTACCAAAATCAGTGTTCGGTTCGAAATGTGTTTCGCGCTTTACGTCCGATTTATGGTCTACATAATCGACCAAGTGAGCAAACAATTAATGCGATTGTGACCAAGTTTCGCACTCAGTTTACTTTATTGGACATTAAACCAACCACACGAATGCGTACAGTGCGTACAGAAGAGAATATTGCGTCTGTTTCTGAGAGTGTTACTGAAGACCGTGAAATGTCGATTCGTCGCCGTTCGCAGCAATTGGGTTTGTGTTATTCGACCACATGGAAGATTTTACGCAAAGATCTTGGTGTAAAACCGTATAAAATACAGCTCGTGCAAGAACTGAAGCCGAACGATCTGCCACAACGTCTAATTTTCAGTGAATGGGCCCTAGAAAAGTTGGCAGAAAATTTTGTTCAGCGATGAGGCTCATTTCTGGTTGAATGGCTTCGTAAATAAGCAAAATTGCCGTATTTGGAGTGAAGAGCAACCAGAAGCCGTTCAAGAACTGCCCATGCATCCCGAAAAATGCACTGTTTGGTGTGGTTTGTACGCTGGTGGAATCATTGGACCGTATTTTTTCAAAGATGCTGTTGGACGCAACGTTACGGTGAATGGCGATCGCTATCGTTCGATGCTAACAAACTTTTTGTTGCCAAAAATGGAAGAACTGAACTTGGTTGACATGTGGTTTCAACAAGATGGCGCTACATGCCACACAGCTCGCGATTCTATGGCCATTTTGAGGGAAAACTTCGGAGAACAATTCATCTCAAGAAATGGACCGGTAAGTTGGCCACCAAGATCATGCGATTTGACGCCTTTAGACTATTTTTTGTGGGGCTACGTCAAGTCTAAAGTCTACAGAAATAAGCCAGCAACTATTCCAGCTTTGGAAGACAACATTTCCGAAGAAATTCGGGCTATTCCGGCCGAAATGCTCGAAAAAGTTGCCCAAAATTGGACTTTCCGAATGGACCACCTAAGACGCAGCCGCGGTCAACATTTAAATGAAATTATCTTCAAAAAGTAAATGTCATGGACCAATCTAACGTTTCAAATAAAGAACCGATGAGATTTTGCAAATTTTATGCGTTTTTTTTAAAAAAAAAGTTATCAAGCTCTTAAAAAATCACCCGTTACAATCGTTCGGTATAAGAATCATCCACCCCCCAAGGCCATGACCATCATTTTATTCCACAGTGTTATTGTCTAGTAAAGGTTTAAGTTTTGTTATTTTTTCTAAAGTTATGTTAATATTTCTTCTTTTTTAAATAAATAAAACAAACAAATGTTTAAATTAATACAAGACTTTTTAATTTTATGATTAAATGTTTTGGTCAAAAATATATTTTGTTAAAAGTTTTCACTGTATTGTCACTCATACTATATTTCTTAATGTTTTTAAATATTATTATGGTTTAAATAATTAATATAATAAATACGCTAACAACTTAGCGGGTTAAGCGTTAGTTTTACAGAAATGTATAATAATAAGGAAGTCATTGAACTTAGAGTTTCCTAATTACTTGAAATTCTTTTAGATCTTACAAAAAACATTTATAGTTAAAATCACTAGTTATAAATTTATGGTCCTTTTTCGGAAAACCTCTATTAGGGATTTTATAGTATTTTGGAACAGGTAATCCTTCTCCGTTGAAAATCTTCCCTTTTCATAAGAGCCCAATATCTCTCCACTGACCTAAGCTCCGAATTTTCCTAACTTGGTACAAAAAGCATGTTATTGTTCTTGCACCGGTTTCTTACCATAGTGACAGGATGCCAAATCGGGCCGAAATTATGTGGACACATTGTGTTAGCTTATGAAAGGAAGGTATATTTTTTCAAACACTTGCTAATGTAAATTTCGGTATTTATAGAGCCCAGGAACTTTTTTTTGGAAATTTCGTCTGATTTCGGGTCCAAAACTTTCCTTCAACTTTTGCCTTCAACATCAACATTTTGTCACAAAATCTATCACTACATACGTTTCGTCGTTCATTATGAATCATGATTTCCATATACTTACGTGTTCTGTTTTTGGCCTTTACTTTTTTTAATATTTGGAACTTTTTTAACATTTTGAATTATGACACCAAATAATCCGAGCACTCTGAGCTAAGGGGGCTGCTTTTCTATCAGATGTTTTGGGAGTTCTTTTCAATATGCTTTCTATTTTCTTTGCCTTACAAACATCATTTGGACTTTCTTTCCTCCCGA
Organism: Cordilura impudica; assembly: GCA_963682025.1. NCBI lineage: Eukaryota > Metazoa > Arthropoda > Insecta > Diptera > Scathophagidae > Cordilura > Cordilura impudica. The sequence continues at coordinate 33,347,316 of OY821518.1, read as the reverse complement.
ACCAGGTATCCTACCAATTGTCAAATTCTGTTGATACCTTCTAAAAACATTGGACGCAGTTTGACGTGAAACCTATGATTCTTTGACCAACCTTTTGTAGAACCAAGTTGGATTTTAATCAATGATTTTATGTCAATGTCATTAAAAATTATAACTGACATACTTTTCAAATCTAACTTCATCAAAAAAAATCATGTGAGTCCGTCCGATCGCAGGGGAGATGTGTAAACATTTAGTAATTAAAGATTTTTTATAGCACTTTCTTAAAATCAAACAGAAAGCGTATCACTTATAGCAATCAACTGTAGGGGCTCTGTTAATATAAAAATATTTATTATAATTTATTATTTTAACCCGTTAATTTTTTATTTTTCGTTTTTATTTTTTATTTTTAATTTTTCGCTTTTCATTTTTCGTTTTTCATTTTTAATTTTAGTTTTTCATTTCTTATTTTTCATGTTTCATTTTTTATTTTTAATTTTTTAGTTTGAATTTTTTATTATTCATTTTTTATTTCTTATTTTTCGTTTTTCCTTTTTTTTATTTTTAATTTTTCATTTTTTATTTTTCATTTTTCATTTTTTACTTTTCATTATTCATTTCTAATTTTAGTTTTTCATTTCTTATTTTTCATGTTTCATTTTTTATTTTTCATTTTTTATTTTTAATTTTTTAGTTTGAATTTTTTATTATTAATTTTTTATTTTTTATTTTTCATTTTTCATTTTTCATTTTTAATTTTTAATTTTTTAATTTTTCATTTTTTATTTTTCATTTTTAATTTTTTATTTTTCATTTTTATTCTTAATTTTTTATTTTCCATTGTTGATTTTTTTTTTCATTTGTCATTTTTTATTTTTAATTTTTTAGTTTTAATTTTTTATTATTCATTTTTTATTTTTCATTTTTCCTTTTTTTCTTAATTTTTTATTTTCCTTTTTAATTTTTTTTTTCATTTTTAATTTTTCGTTTTTTATTTTTAATTTTTCATTTTTTATTTTCCATTTTTATTCTTAATTTTTTAATTTCCATTTTTAATTTTTCATTTTTCATTTTTTATTTTTCGTTTTTCGTTTTTCATTTTACATTTTTTATTTTTCATTTTTCGTTTCTCATTTTTCATTTTTTATTTTTCATTTTTCGTTTTTCATTTTTTTATTTTTCATTTTTTATTTTTCATTTTTAATTTTTCATTTTTAATTAATTTTTAATTTTTCACTTATTTTTCATTTTTTATTTTTCGTTTTTCATTTTTTATTTTTTATTTTTTATTTTTTCATTTTTTTGTTTTTCATTTTTAATTTTTTATTTTTTATTTTTCGTTTTTCATTTTTTTATTTTTTATTTTTCATTTTTTATTTTTCATTTTTAATTTTTCATTTTTAATTTATTTTTCATTTTTCATTTATTTTTAATTTTTTATTTTTCATTTTTAATTTTTCATTTTTTATTTTTCATTTTTCATTTTTTATTTTTCATTTTTATTCTTAATTTTTTATTTTCCATTGTTGATTTTTTTTTCATTTGTCATTTTTTATTTTTAATTTTTTAGTTTTAATTTTTTATTATTCATTTTTTATTTTTTATTTTTAATATTTCCTTTTTTTTTTAATTTTTACTTTTCATTTTTTATTTTTTATTTTTATTCTTAATTTTTTATTTTCCTTTTAATTTTTTTTTTTTTTTCATTTTTAATTTTTCATTTTTTATTTTTCATTTTTCATTTTTTATTTGTCATTTTTATTCTTAATTTTTTATTTTCCATTTTTAATTTTTCATTTTTCATTTTTTATTTTTCATTTTTCGTTTTTCATTTTACATTTTTTATTTTTCATTTTTCGTTTTTCATTTTTCATTTTTTATTTTTCTTTTTTCGTTTTTCATTTTTTTATTTTTCATTTTTTATTTTTCATTTTTAATTTTTAATTTTTAATTAATTTTTCAATTTTCACTTATTTTTCATGTTTTATTTTTCATTTTTTATTTTTTATTTTTCATTTTTTATTTTTTATTTTTTATTTTTATTTTTTCATTTTTTTGTTTTTCATTTTTAATTTTTTATTTTTTATTTTTTGTTTTTCATTTTTTTATTTTTCATTTTTTATTTTTCATTTTTTATTTTTAATTTTTAATTTTTCATTTTTAATTTATTTTTCATTTTTCATTTACTTTTCATTTTTTATTTTTCATTTTTCATTTTTTATTTTTCATTTTTTATTTTTAATTTTTTATTTTTTATTTTTTATTTTTTATTTTTATTTTTTTATTTTTCATTTTTCATTTTTTTGTTTTTCATTTTTCATTTTTTATTTTTTTATTTTTTATTTTTTATTTTTAATTTTTTTATTTTTTTCATTTTTCAATTTTCATTTTTCATTTTTCAGTTTTCAATTTTCATTTTTCATTTTTCATTTTTAATTTTTCATTTCTTATTTTTCATTTTTTATTTTTCATTTTTAATTTTCAAACAGGTTATCATAATATCATAATTTTTTCACCATTTTGTCTTACCACTCACATCTTACGCTCACATGTTACACTCACATGTTACGCTTACATGTTACGCTGTTTTTGAAATTTACCACCCTGCGCGTATAGATGTCTACACATCTACAATATTAATAGGTTAGGCGATTTCTTGTGACCGATGATTTGTTCAACAGTTTTCTCCTGATTTTACCCAACCATATCTTATTTGAAAGGAATTTCTTTTTAGCTGTCCACCAGACTTGCAGATTTTAAAATTTTAAATTTTTTATTGAGTTATGCACCTTTGAAGTTGCTACTAACACATACATAAAATTATACAATGCTGTATGTGTTTCTTAAATTTGTTAATGTGTTTGCAAAAAAAAAAAATGAATTTGTTTTCTTCATTCACAATAATAATTGTGTTGAATTGAAAAATTATTTTGGACATAGCATAACTTTAGGGTCAATAATTTACTAAAAGAAAAAATAAAATTTCCTGGAATTTGCACTCGAATTTTGAAAGCTGAAATCTGCTGGCAAAAATAATAATACTTGCGAAAAAAGTTAAGAGGATAAACGTGTGTTAAGATTTTTTTGATCTCACGCCTTAAGCACTGGCTTTATCGCTGTGGAATTATTATTTTTATAAGTAAAAAAGTTTTCCATTTTCAAATAAATTTTACGCATAAATCGATACAAATTCAGAAAATGACTTCAAAAAAATACCCCCTCTGAATTAAACTTAAATTACCATTAGACGAGATAATCATATTTGTTTATAGATCTGTGGTCACAAGCATTAACCGCCTAAGTCGAAAATCATGCGTTCGAGAAAAATAACTTTTTATATAAATGTAATGGGGCTTCATTACGACTTAAGTCGGTATGTTTTAATTTATAACTTTTTAATAAGCAGTGATAGAGAGTTGGGGATTTCATGTGAATATAAAACGTTTTTACGAGGGCGGATCACTAATTCCGTGACTTTTAGAATGAAACACAGTTTTTTTTTTTTTGCAAACAAAAAATTTATTTTTCAACATAATCTCCTTTTAGCTCAATACACTAAGTCCAACGTTTTTCCTATTTTTGTATCCCTTCCAAAAAATTGGATTTTTTGAGGTCCATAAAATAAACATTTTTGATAAATAATTTCATCGTTGGAACTAAATCTCTTTCCACCGAGCCATTTCTTTAGCTTTGGAAATAGGAAATAGTGACTGGTGGCTAAATCCGGAGAATATGGCGGATGAGGTACCAAATCGTAGCCCAATTCATGGAATTTTGAAGTTGTCACACAATTACATTTATGGTAAATTGAGAGCAAACGCGGCACCCATCAGACAGCTTTCTTAAACACAAGTGATCATTTTAAATCGAAACCACACTGCCATATGAAATGCGTATAGCATCAACAATCTCACGCACTTTTACTCTTCGATCGGCCAACACCATATCGTGGATTTTTTCCACATTTTCGCGTGTATTGACGTCAATTGCCCGTCCAGAACGTTCAGCGTAATTTGTATTTGTGTGACCACAGCGAAAGTGAGTAACCCACTTTTTTACCATTGAAATCGATGGTGCAGAGTCCCCATAGTATTTACCAAGCTTTTCCTTGGTTTGGTTTTTTTTCGCAAAAAATAATGTTTAATGAGCAATCGAAATTCACCTTTTTTTTCATTTAAAAAAAAAAAACCACGAGGTTGTATGTTTTGAACAGCTGTTAAACGCAAAATAAATAACGGAACTTGCTCAAAATTTTACAGTAGTCTATTAATAGGTGGTACTTAATGGGAGCAGTGCTGCATTCCATATAACTATGAGGGAAGTCCGAAAAGTCACGGACTTATTGATCCGCCCTCATAGTAGAATATGATAGCATGCATAACTCAAATCGTTCTTAAGTCGACTTAGGCGGTTATCGCTTGCGACCATAGAAATTATCAGTCTAAAAATAAATAATGTAGAACCATTTCTATTATAATAATCGGATCTGGTATGATCTGTTAAATATACAGGATGGTCAAATTTTTTTCATTCAGTTTTTTTTTTTTCCAAAGTACAATCAATCCTTGCGGTTAATTATGGATTACTATTTCTTTCAAATAACTTTCGCGGCTGGCTTTACAGTAGCACAAACGAACAACCCAATCTTTCAACACTTTTTCGACAGTATGGAGTTGTATTACCGATGGCAGCACTAATTTTTTTTAGTGCCTCAAGCAATGCTGCCTGATTAGCGTAACACTCATTATTAACAGCTCCCCACAAATAATAGTCCAACGGGGTCAAAGCGCAGCTGTGAGGTGGCCAATCCTATTTAAACAAAATGTTGTCCAGATCCATAACTTCGAAAATGGGCCATAAATAATCAGTTACCATTGCACGCCAGCGCTCACCGTTCACTGTAACGCATTTGATTTCCGTATCTTCGAAGTAAAATGGCCCAACAATACCGATGGCCGAATGCTACAATTTTGCTTGTCAGAAAAGATGATTTTTCGGTAAAAGAGTTCCGTAATCCAATTAGAGAACCGAAAACGTTGCACTAACTGAATTTTGTATGCCGTCATACCGAGATCTTTATGTAAAATTCACATCAAAGAAGTGCGTGAATTGGTCAATTCCTGAGAACGATGACAAGTTGAGGTGGTTGGTTGTTCTTGGACACTCTGGGAAACAGCAGCAATGTTTTCGTTTGTGTTCTTTTATTCAATCCAGTTTCACGCACATGTTTGACAAAATTGTCCGCATATTGCCCGGAAGGCGTTCCCTGTTTACTGAATTTTCTTTGCATTTGCGGTAATAATATTTCCCAACGTTGTTGAAGCATAAATTGACTCATTTCATAAATTGGTGTTGTCATAAGTCAAAACAACCAGTAGTTAAAAATGCAAACCCTAGAGGGACCACCCTGTATATTAACGCATTGACAATCTCTAATTATGATTATTTTAGTTTATGCTAATTTACTTTGGCAATTAATAGCTGACCATTTTTGGATCTGACACCCATTCCCGATATTATAAATTTCTTTAAAATTTGAAAAAAAAAAAACAATTAAATCCAAATGTGTACCTATATGGACGCTCAATGGTTTATTTAGTTGTTATGAAATTAAATACGATTCTAGTGCAATGATAAGCCAGAATTTTACTGCACACACGAGCATTATAAATAGAGGCGAGCGTATAGATTATATTTTCAAAAACGCGATAATCTTTAAGAAAAATATTATTAATAATTGTATAATTTATTTAGTATAATCATGACATTGTAACAGAAAACATTCATAGTTTTTAACTCAATATAAATAACAGAAAAAGAATTAAAATTAAACAAAATAAAAAATATGTGGTGGCTTTTTTTAGGATTGTTAATACTTTTAGTATTGTATCTCTATAAACTTAATGAGAATTATTACGTTTTATCCTTGTGTAAACGGGTTAAAACTGTTGATGGCAGTAAATTAGAGGACAAATTATGTGTTATACCGGGCGTAACTATATTTGGCAATAATTTTGATTTAACCAAACCAACAGCAGGTAAAAAGATACAAAGTTTTTATAATTAATAAATATTAAATCTGTGTGAAAATATGTTTATGAATCAGAGCTGAAATTAGAAATGTTTAATTTACATATGAAATTGTTAATTTCAGAAAAGGTTTTTAAATATTGCCGTTCCTGCAACTTGATCTCCAAGGGTCAAAGTTATTTATTATATTTTTTATATGCGCCCATTTATAGCATAACAATTGCTGAAGATGCTGAACAAATATTCCAAAGTCCATTAGTCATAACGAAAAGTGTACTATATGACTTATTGCGACCATTTTTAGGTGATGGCCTGCTGATAAGCACAGGTTTGAATACAAATAATGTCTTTCAAAAGGAAAAAAAGAGATACTTTTCAATAAACATGTGTAAATACTTTTAATTTTAGATCAGAAATGGCACTTTCGACGCAAGATTTTAACACCAGCTTTTCATTTTAATGTTTTACAAAGTTTCAATGAAATTTTTAAGTAAGTTCATTTTTATATTACACTTAACAAGATGTATTAAGCGTCTCGTAAAAATATTTCCGCTTGGAATGATTTATCGCAATTGTTAAGAAGTGTTGACTTAACGACTTCGATTCGCAATTACGTAAATAAGTAAGCACATAAATTGTGCATGATTAACCTTTCAACGGATAACGACAGCGAAGAAATTAAAATAATTTTCTATATACAGTCTTATAAAAAGAGGTCTTTTGTTACGATCTATTTACATGCTACTGAGTTATCACTTACTAGCGATTATCATACAATAAACATTTTATTAAGTTTAAATTTTTTATCAAGCCGGCCGGCTATGTTTTGACATGTGTGGCCACACCGCAAATTTGTAATTCGAGTAGTATACGTGTGGTTTAAAGTAACTTGAAAAATGTTATTCCGGTAAAAATCTATAACATTAATAGGCAAGTCGATTTCTTGTGAAAACATCTCTCATTTGAAAGGTATTTCTTTTTAGCTGTCCACCAGATTTACAGATTTTTACATTTTTTTTTGAGTAAAATGCATTTAAAGTTTGTACTAACACATACACAAAATTTTACAATACTGTGTATGTTTATTAAATTTGTTAATGCAAAAAGCCCTGTGTTGAATTGAAAAATAATTTTGGACATAAACCAATAATGACAATAAAAAGTGTTGAATTGTGAATTGGCTAAAATTGATTAGCATACCTTAAGGGTTTTATAAAATAATTTATTAAATGAAAAAATATAATTTTCTAGAATTTTCACTCGAATAATTTTAAGTTCTGGGTTCTGTTAGTTTTTTTTTAAATCGACGTGGATTAACTGAACAACAGTGTAAATTTGTTTACCAAGAAATATATTTTTTACGAGATTTTGCCTTTTAAGTTTTGAAAGTAGCAACACCGTAAATATACCTCAAAGCTAACAAAAGTATTGTAAATTTTTGACGTTTTCAATCGCTTATTTCCAAAGAAAGTTTTGTAATGCGAGTGCTATTAGTTCAGTTTAATTAAATTAATAGTTGAAAAGTTTCATTTGAAGATTTACTAAAACAGTGTGTTCATGGTGTACCTCAATTCGACTTTTGGTGATGAAGCACCCCATCGGGCCAACGTGATTCGCCGGTAGTCTGAATTAAATCATGACCGTCGTTGAACCAAACACGTCTTCCGTGAATAAAGTCGTATGTTTTACCAAAAAGAAACAAACTTCGGCGCTGTGCTTGAAATGATATTGCAAAACCTTCAAGTGACATTCCTAGGCATTAATTTCACTAGTTTACATTCAGTATTGCATGAACATTTGGTTTCCATAAAATTTGACAATAATTAAAGAAGGTCGTCACGATTGATGCAAGAAAATGTTGGGGGAAAAGAACGATCACGGTGTTTTAAAAAACGTCCGTAATACCGAAAAAGATCGAAATTAAGGAGCAATGTGTTCTGTCAAGTTTTTCAAGCACGTAGCTCGAAAAGGTCGCATATTTCTTTGGAAAACCCAGTTATAAGTAAACTCTACCATTTTAAAAGGTACACAACCATTTGTTTATCGGAAATCTACGGTAAATAAAACAATGCGAGCTTCAACATGTCGACTCAAACAGCCACATTTTTTAACGGCCAAAACATCGAATTTTCACATCATCTACCTTACAACCCTTATTTTCCACCCAATGTATTCATTTTATTTCCGCACAACCAAAATAAATTGAGTGGTCAACGTTTTTCGATTGTTGCGTTCAAAATCCATGCTATGGAGGACCTCAGTAGAAGTAGAAAACCTGCAAAGAATGGGGAATGGGGAGCTTTAAGAATTTAAATCGAAGTAGGTTTCTGAAAAATGTCAAGTTGCATATGAGTTTTGAAGCTCTCCGTGACTGTGTTGACTATCTTAAAATTAATCTTTGGTCACAACAAGTCTATGGACAAAGTTTCAGATCGATCGGATGAGAGGAAGTGAGGTTATAATCTCTCCGTGACTGCGTGTAACTATGCGTGACTGTGCGTGACTATGTCAAAGTTAATCTTTTTTCACAGCAAGTCTATCGACCAAGTTTCAGATCGATCGGATAAGGGGAAATGGATTTTAAATCACTCCGTGACTGTGTATGACTAACTTAAAATTAATCTTTGGCCACAACAGGTCTATGGACAAAGTTTCAGATCGATCGGATGAGAGGAAGTGATGTTATAATCTCTCCGTGACTGTGCGTGACTATGTCCAAATTAATCTTTCTTTACAGCAAGTATATCGATCAAGATTCAGAGTGACTGGATGAGGGGAAATCCATTTTTTCTTTTTTCCACGCCCCTGTATGTCGCCCTTTTAATTTCTTGTTCACTGTATCGTCATTTTTAGTCTTATCATAACATGTCGCATATCGTTGTGCATGGTTTCATTATAGCTACATTTCTTTCTCCAACAATTTTTTAATCCGTAGCCAGTGTGCGATTTTGAGAATGTAGCGGGACAAAATTATTAAAGCAAACAAATCAATTAAGTAGTACTGAATATATTTGCAAATAAATATAAATTACAAAATAAATAAAATTAAGCCTGTTTTTAACCTAAATTGGTCCGTTATGTGGTCGCAAAACTTTCTGTTTTTCTGCATTGTTACTTCTGCATATCAGCCTATAGGTAATGCGTAAAACACACTCCATTAATCTAATCTGGGCATGCAATATAGATAAATCCCAAAATAATTTATCAGTATCGCTTTTTCGTTTTTTTACCACTTCAAAGCTGTTCACATATTTAGAAGTCGCTTGACAAATATCTGTGGTTTTCTGGAATAACCGCGTATGTCCATTTTTGTCAGTTTTGAGTTAACGATGCCAAATATATAAATTTTTAACGCTCTTTACATGTGTTAAAATTTAAAAAAAAAATATTGACCATTTCTGAGTTTTTTTCTTTAAATAACGACATAACTTAAATGTTTATTAAATTCATTTGCAGCACTATCGACGTATGTCAACATACGTTTGATCGCTGACAAATTATTTTCTTAGAAAACGACATATAGCGACATACGTTGTTATTAATGAAAAACAAAGCAAAATAATTTTTGATTATTTTTCAGTTTATAACCACTTATAAAAACTTGTGTGTTTATTTCTGTTATTTTTTGTCACTATTATTATTGATACGTTGTTATATTCCCATCCTAAAAAATCCATTTTTCAAGCAACAACAACTTATGTCTACATGGGTGGTTGCATTGGTAGTTTTCTTTTCCAAAGAAAACGACGTTTGTCGACATAAGTTGTTTTATCTGGACACTCTTTAAGTGTTATTTACATATTGTTTTTTCGTCCTTCTCTAGGATCTATTCCTCTAAAGATTTTTGACTCAAAATTTTATATAAAGTATTTATTGCCCATATCTACAGGACTGTTAAATAAAAAAGCTCTAAAAACTTTATATCGGGCCCATAATTTCAAATATAACGTTTTTTTGCTCCCCTGAACATTTTGATTTTATGACATACGCGGTTATTCTAGAAAACCACAGATATAAGTTTTTGAGTGGCTTTGTTGGAAACCAAAATGTTGCAGACTCCATGGCTTTTCCAAATATGTGAGCAACCTCAATCACGGTTCCGTTAAACTTTTATTTATAACGACTTTGTCGGCCGCTACCATCACATCCCCATTTAAAATTATTGTTACTTTTCTTATTTTTACTACCCCATCAACAATAATAACGCTCAAAACTTCATATTAAACTGAACCTAGTCTTTTCATGGGCAAGTCAAAAATTGGCTATATCTTCACTTCAGCCATTGATTCTGTGATTAAACAATCCTCATTGGTTGGATAACATAATACCTTGTCAATTTTTATTTGTTCATTTGATAGGTAAATGTTACAGCCTTTTGCTTTAGCAATTTTGCTCAATGTATAGGGCGAAAGCTCTTCAGGTGAATACTTGCTTTTTGAAAGGCTTTGTCGCCCTTTCAGGACTCGTCACCAACTGCCTTAGTTTTAAACTATTAGCACAAGTCAACTCTTTTAAAGTATTTTCTGCATTAAAAATTTCACTCTCCTAGATTTGGATTTTAACCCACTATAATCTAATTTTTTTGGTCGTACACATTGTGATCCACTTGTAATCGGAACGAGTATAACAACATTTTGTATAGATATACTGGTATTTAACCCTTCGACGACACGATTTCCACTTTTCATTGAAACTGTTCATAAATGAATGAATGACACGATTCAGTTCTTGAAGCATTGGCTGGCAGAATAGTAAGTTCAGCTCTAACAAAATATTTTGAGGTTTTGCTCCAAACGTTTGAGAGTTATCATCATCATTCTTAAATTTTTCATATAATTCAGTTTTTGTTAGAATTAGCTGTTTAGCTGTTAAAAAAAAATAGTTTGAGAAACTGCGATAGTCTTCATGAAAAGACTGATTCTGCTTATTCTTTATAATATTTTTAATGAAATAAGTTAATGTGTCAATATTTTAAAAATAAAAACTTGCTATTTCCTTGAGAGAGTTAATGAGAACTTAAACGTCATATATTATATTAATAAATGAACTACATACCTTTCCGAGAAATATACATTGCACAAAAACTGATTATAAATGTTTATTTTCACAATAACGTATTTTTCAACGAGCACTTAAATACTATTAGCAATACCTTTTGAACATAACATATGGAAATTTGTAATTGTAAAGTGTCTACTGAAGAAACCTGGCACCTATTTTTATTACATTAAGTCAATGTTTTGTCTTGTTTAGTATCTTCGATTTAAGAGCATTATAAGTTAAATTTATGATAGTCTTTTTTTTCTTAATTTTGTCCCGCTAGATTCTCTAAATCACACACTGTGCGACGTCAAAAATTTTTCCGACTTTCGGTTCCTACCCATGCTAATGGCAGTTATTTTTAAACGAAACTAAAGCCACTCTAATTTCATGAAACTTTTACTTTAAAAGTATTCAGTTTTATTAATAAACAAAAAAGTTAAAGAGGTTTAAAAAATAATAATAATCTTATGGAAGTTGTTGTGTCTTAAGCTACGAGTATTTGTCAACAAAAGCGCAAGCAGAATTACAGCACAACTGGAAGTGCGTTTACAGTTTATGTTTTTGTTATGTTTTTCCTATGTTTTTGACACATTAAATTTTAATAATAAAAAACAAAGAGAAAAAGAGAGAATTACAGAACAGGGAACATAAAATAGTGCAAAAGCGTTGACATTTCAAATTGCAATTTTTATGCATTCGATTTTATCGTTCAGTTATCAAATCGAAAAAATATTTTATTTTCATTACTATATTTGTATTTGAATAAAACGAACGTTTATTGAAATTCATTATTGTTATCATTTCCATTTAATCCTAGGGTAGGACAAGCTCAACTTTTTTTTTCTTTTGAGACCGAACGAAATTTTAAAATAAAATATTTTTCAGAGGTGTCTACACATTTTCTCTCATATCTCGGCACAATGGCGCCCGATTTAATCCAGTTTCAATAACAACCTGCACGAAATAATGGCAAACAATTTTATCCTAACTTTACACAGGTAAATAGTTTACTTTGTGTATGAGCGTGATTTCAGTAGGCGGACAGACGGACATCTCTCTATATTGACTCGAGTTGTTATGTGGATCAAAAATATAAAGGGTGTTTTTTGTTTAAATAGAACTTACGAAAGGGTTAAAGGGTCAAAAGAACTGTCATCTGCGCCCACTTTTCCACATTTATGATCAGTATACTATGTACAATCATCATGAATAGATTCGCACTTGCACAACGCTTCAAAATTATCCAAATTTTCTTTGAAATTAATACCCTGTTTTCATAACACAATTCGTCACAGACGAACGAAAATTTGTATGAAAATACGCACAAATTTTCGTTCGTCTGTGACGATTGTGTTATGAAAACAGGGTATAAGTCTTGTTGGATATCTTAGGAATTATTTTTTGCCTTCATCAATACGAGAATTACGTGCTGATTTATTAAAACGAAATGTTTAAAACTTCCATTAAAAAATTTTAAAATTATTTTTAAATTTGTATACAAATTATAATCGTTTCGTTTTATAGAACAAGCCACTAAGCCCGGTAAAGGATAATAACCGTATAGAAACTGGAATTCCCTTAAGCTTATTACCAGATTTCAATACTAGAATTTAAATTTATCTTTTTCGGAGATCTTTCTAACTTATCATTATTTTTTTGTATGCTTTTCAGGGAAGAAAGTCTGAAACTTATTGAGAGATTGCAAAATAAACAGACCGATCAAGTCGATGTGGCTGATATAATATCAGAATTTACCTTAAATAATGTTTGTGGTGGGTTTGAAAATCAAAACAGTGGAGAAATTAATGAATTACACTTTTATGCTACATTTCAGAAACCGCATTGGGTGTTAAAATGGACAATATAACGGGTAGTTCTGAATATCGCAAGATAATACATGACATTGAAGTGATAATTTTGAGAAGGACCTGTAATCCATTAATGTTTTACGAATCCATCTTCTATTTGTTTGGAGAATATAAAAAACTAAAGAAAAGTATACAAATAGCACATGATTTTAGTAGTAAAATTATAATGAAAAAGAGAGAAGATTATCGAGAGAAGCAACAAAAGCCGACAATTAAAAAAGAGTAAGTTAAATTAAAGAATACATCACACAGTGAGTCACAGCGAAAATGTTCCATCTGTGATCAAACACTTTAGAGTGTAAAAACTGTAATGAATCAATATAAATACAAAAAAAAAGAGTCTTAATTAGTTAGTTTATTGTATTTAAAAATCAAATAAATAAAAAAAATATTATTAATTCAATAACATTTTGAAAAACATTAAGCGAAATAAGAGAAAAAGTCATGACGCAGTGCAAATGGTGCACAATGCAGAGAAATGTAAATTAAATTGGTTATTTATAAATTTAAAGATGTGGCGAGCCATCTTTAAATTTCTACTACGAGCTGCGAAATTTAATTATGGGACAAAAATGGAAAAAATCAGAAGGAAATAGCACAAATCTATAATATTAATAAGCTAAGCGATTTCTTGTGACCGATGTTTTGTTCTACCGTTTTATCCCGATTTTGACCAAACGTATATTATTTGAAAGGTATTTCTTTTTTATTTACGGATTTTTAAATGTTGTCCTTTATTTTGAGTAAATTGCATTTAAAGCTACTAATACATTCATAAAATTATACATATGCTATTTGTGTGTTTATTAAATTTGTTAATGTGTTTGTTAATGAGTTTGTAATCTTCATTCACAATAATAATAAACCAAAAAAGTGTTGGTTTGTGAATTGGCTAAGTTGAAAAGTAAAGTTGCCTAGAAATTGCGCTCGAATTTCGAGCGCTGGAATCTGGTAGTTATTATTAAAGACCGCACAATTGTTGAAAACATCATTCACCGCTTTAAAAATGAAGGGCGAGTTCAAACAAACTATTTAGGGAAGATCAAAACAAAGTGCACCGAAACTACGGAATATGGTTAAGACACACTTCAATTTAAGCTGTAAAGCCGAGACAATTAGAAAAGCCCTTCGAAAGAATGGACTTAAAGGCAAAATTGCAAGTAAGCACAAAGAATGCAAAAACTCCACTGCTAGACTGGGAAAGATTCTGAAAAAACGGCTTGTTCATGGATGAGAACAGAAATAACCTTTTTGGGTTAGAAGATAGAGTAAACGTGTGGTGAAAATCCAACCAGGAGATGAACCCGAAGCATTTACATTCGACAGTTAAACATCGTGGTGGGCAAGTGATGGTCTGGGCTGCGTGTTTGGCTCCTGGTGTAGGTAAATTGCACTTTATTGAAGAGAATATCGAAAAATGCAATATCGAAATATTTTGAAAAGCAATCTTGAACAATGTGCTGAAAACCTCACCTCAGTATAGAAGACATCTTTTATTATTATCATTCAGAGGAGCTTGGACTAAATCTGGCTTGCAGGTTGCCAGACCACTGCAGTATTTATCAGGCAGAGGTACTGGCAATAAAGGAAGTTGCTGACTGGTTGGGTCGGAATATTCTGTCTACAACCGCCGTCAACATCTTCTCTGCTAGTCAGGCCGCGGTAAAATCCTTGGAATCGATGTTCCTGAAAACAAGAACCACCCTTAGCTGCCGCACGTCTTTAAATGAGATGGGCAAGCAGTTCGACATCAGACTCATATGGGTCCCAGGGCACAGGAATACACCGGGAAACTGTAAAGCTGATGAGCTGGCAAGACAGGGCACTACCTTACGGGTTCCAGCGGACTTGGAATGTGTTGGTACACCCGTGGAATCGTGCAAGCTGGAACTTCGGCTTCACACCGCTGGCATAACGGACAACAGATGGGCTAATGGATCAACGTGCAAGATCACGAGACAAATCTGGCCGGCTCTGAATCATAAGCGCACTAGTGCGCTACTATCATTCCCCCGTGGGGAGATTTCAACAGTTGTTGCTGTTATCACCGGGCACTGCTTCATAGGGAGACACGCTGAACGCCTCAGGGTCTCGTCAAATGACTTATGTCGTAGCTGCGTGGATGTGGAGGAGGTGGAGAGCATTGAACACTTCCTTTGCTATTGCCCGGCGCTCTGCAGAACGAGACTTCGAACATTGGGATCGCCGTTTCTTCACGATCTCTCTGATCTCTCAAATGTGGACATTTCATATATCAGGGGCTTCATCAGGAGCTCAAACTGGTTCTACGGTGGGGACTGAGGGGAACACCTATTCGTCCTGTGGTATCACAATGGACCCCAGAGTCTAAGTGTGCTTTTCCTTTGGTTTAGCAGCCACTTCCAACCTAACCTTCATTATTATCATGATAATGAAGAAAGGCTGTTGTATCAGCCGTCCCAATCACCAAATCTAAAATATAATTGCAAAAGTGTGACAGAAACATGAAATTTCCAAAATAAAAATGCCTTAAAGGGTGCTTTTGGAGGAGTGCGATAAAATAAGTCCCGAATATAAAAAAAGATAGTGGAATCTATTTCAAATCGTCTTAAATCATTTATGCATCGGAAAGAATACGCAACAAAATAATAAAAATTGATTTTTCTATACGGAGCCGGTTCGGAAGGTGCTTAGCCTAGCACAGAAAGCTCGGTATAAACAGAAAAAGGTTAAGTGCATAGAATGATCCATCTCTGCTTTGAACACATGTTAAATTTCGTTTCGATGTGGCAACTCCTTCATATAGAAACAGGTGTTCAAAAAAGACGCATCCGCGATTTTTTAAAAATGTAAAAATTAGAAATTCGTGGTGTCATTAAATATTTACATAAAAAAGGTTTATCGGGACAAGAAATTTAGAATGATATGGTGAATGTGTTAGGTGAAAGTGCTCCTTCATATGCAACAGTAAAAAATTGGGTTGCTGAATTTAAAGATGAACCACGTAGTGGATGTCCAAAAACAGCAACAACAACCGAAATCGTAGCCAAATTGCATAATATGATATTAGATGATCGACGAATAAAAGTGCGTAAAATAGCTAATATCATGGGCATCTCAAATGATCGAGTCCATTTAATTTTGCATGAAGAACTACAGATGAAAAAGCTTTCTGCAAGATGGGTGCCGTATTTGTTAACAGTCGACCAAAAACGCATAAGAATGAAAATTTCTCAAGCTTGTTTTTATCGTTTTAAGAAAAATGTAATGGATTTATACTCTAGAGACAAAAGAACAATCCAAACAATGGACTGAAGCTGGAGGAAGAGCCCCAAAGGCAAAAACAATTGAATCGGCTGGTAAGGTTATGGCAACGGTTTTTTGAGACTTCAAAGGTATTTTATTGATCGACTATCTGCAAAAGGGTAAAACAATAAATTCAGAGTACTATTGCAATCTTTTGGATAAATTAAATGTAAAAATTCGAGAAAAACGTCCTTCCTTACAAAAAAAATAAAAATAATTTTTCATCAAGACAACGCACCAGCGCACAATAGTGTTTTAACAATGGCTAAAATCAAAGAATTAAAGTACGAGTTGCTTGACCACCCACCTTATTCTCCTGATTTAGCTCCCAGTGACTTTCACCTGTTCCCAAATCTAAAAAAATTCCTTGCTGGCAAGCGTTTTACCTCAAATGAAGATGCAGTTACAGCTGTAAACCACTATTTTGAAGAACTTGAGGAAAACTATTTTAATCAAGGAATAGAATTGCTAGATAAGCGTTGGACTAAGTGTATTGAAAAAATAAAAATATTTTTGAAAACCTAACTATTCTCTTCATTGCTAGGCTAAGAACTTTCCGAACCGCCCTCGTACTTTATTTAATTATTGAATTAATAAACTTTTTTTATTTATTTGTTATAAAATTGCAACAAACTAACTAACTTGCCCTCTTTTCTTACATAATAATTGATGATGTGTTGCTTTGTTTTTTTTTTTCTCTCTCTCTTTCTTACAGAGATGAATTTGGTAAAAAGACACGTTACGCGATGTTGGACACATTGTTAGACGAGGAAGCCAAAGGTTTTATAAATCATCGAGGCATTTGCGATGAAGTCAATACCTTTATGTTTGAAGGTTATGACACTACCTCAACCTGTTTGATTTTTACCATTTTGAATTTGGCCTTGCATAAGGACATACAAGATAAATGTAGACAAGAAATCCAAAACTTAGGTTGGCTCCAATGTTTATTATGTTTTTATATTTTCTGCTTAATCTTAAAACTTATTTTCCAGGTGAATTTTCTGAATTGTCTGTTTTTGACTTTAATAATTTGGAATATTTGGAGTGTGTTTTAAAGGAAACGTTACGTTTATATCCGTCAGTTCCATTCGTCGCCAGAAGTTGTGTGGCGGAAACACGTTTGAACAATTTAATTTTACCCGCAAATACTCAAATAAATATACATATTTATGATATTATGCGGGATCCGAAACATTTCTCCGAACCGACTTTATTTAAACCAGAAAGATTTTTCCCGGAAGTTGCGGTGAAAAGACATCCATTTGCGTATGTACCATTTAGTGCTGGTTCTAGAAATTGTATTGGTAAGTTATTGGATTAAAATTTCTTCGAAATTTAAAAATCTTTTAAAGTATCAGTGAAATTGTAGGAACTTTTAAAAGCTAACACAATATAGACGAGAACTTCAAGACTAAAAAAATTGCGTTGCATAAAATATGTCTTCAGATTGTCAAATACTTCTTGAGGAATGATTATATATTTTTTTCTATTCGGAGATTAATTAGACCTCCCAGCTTCCTCAGATTTTCAATACGGGAAAATTCTAAAAGAAACTGTGTTTTTCCTTTTTTTGCTAGATGAATCTAAACCAAGAACTTTCTCAGAATTGGCGGTCTGTTCAACGTTGCTTTATAAATGTAAATTTTAAAAAAAATTTAAAAATGAATATAAACTATTCCTGATCTCAACATACACTGGCGGTCAGGAAAACCGCAGCACTTGAAAAAAAAATCATCAAATTATAAAATCGTTGAGATTTTCACTTCAGAAAATGATCATTTATGTCATTTAAAGAAAGTATAAAGGACCATGAACATGGTACTAAAAGCATCTCCAGACCTTCTGGCTTTGTTGGAACTTAACAGTTTTTACAATGCAGTTTTCTTTATTACGTTACACATCGGAGCGGCGCTTATACGCAAATTGTCGGCACAAAGGAAGTTAAATTAACTTGAATCGGACCAACTAACGTTTCTAATTTGTTGGTCAACAGCGGACGTCTTCTTTGCAGGACGTCTTCCTTGAAATCCACATACCCGAAATCTTCTATGTACTGTTTTCGTACTTATTTTAACGCTATGATGTGCTTCAAGGTCTGTACGTATAGAAACAGCACCTTTAAAACGATCCTTTCGGCTCATAAATTTTATACTCCATCTGCCCTACTACTGGTTGTTCGTTTGGGACCAGATCCAATCTATCCTTTTTTTAAAAAAACATGCCACGGCAGAATGAAATTCTTTCAGAAATTTTACGATAAAAGACGTGTTGAGTTACCAGAACACTTTTTGGTCATTAGACAGCTGCTTATATTTTGCACTCATTTCGGACTTACTTACACAACCTTCTTTAAGAGAACACTCTCGAATAACTAAATTTTTTTGTTAATAGATTTAAAGCAATTCAATGGTGGAAATCCCCTATAATGCAGCAAGAAATAAGCGGTGAATTCTCTAATATTCTGAATAAAATAATAGAGTTGCCATTGGTGCGTTTTTCCTTCGGAATTTTTCTGTACTTTTAGCAAAATTTAACCAATTTCTATACCAGGAGTATGCATAAGCTTTTTCCGATTTTTTTGGAAAAAAAAAATACGTAATATTCAAGGTTAATTACCCTTTTCTTTTATTCAAAATATTGGCCATCTGCTTCTACACATTTCACTATTCTTTGAGGAAATTTATAAATAGTTTTTCAATAAGAGCGCTACAAAAGTTTTTTTAAATAAAACAAAAACGGTTTTGGATATCAACGAAATTCTTTATTCCTGTGAAAGTACGTTCGATGTCATTATGTATGGAAATCGACCTCTTTTGCATGGCCACCACGGGCACGCTTGCAGAAGTCCAGACGCTGAACCCAATTTTCGACAGTTTTCAAGCATTAATCGGCCGATACTGCTGCAATTTCACATTCGATATTCGTACGAAGTTCATCAATCGTCGCTGGCTTGTTGGCATAGACCATAGACTTGACGTAGCCCCACAGGAAATAGCCCAACGGCGTCAAATCGCACGACCGAGTCGGCCAATCGACTGGACCATTTCGTGAGATAACACGTTCTCCAAACTTGGTTTCCAAGAATTTGATTGTGACATTCGCTGTGTGACTTGTGGCGCCGTCCTGTTGGAACCACATGTCTCCAAGTCCATATCATCCATTTGGGGCCAAAAATATTCGGTTATCATTGAACCGTAGCGATTCCCATTCACAGTAACGTGCCGGTCTTGATCATCACGGAAGAAGTACGGCCCAATGACGCCACCGCTCATAAACCGCACCAAACCGTAATTTTTTCGGGATGCAATGATGACTCATGGAGTACGTGTGGACTGCTGTCTGACCAATAACGCATATTTTGTTTATAGACGAAGCCATTCAGCCAGAAATGAGCCTCATCGCTGAAGATGATTTTTCGATGAAAATCCGAATCATTTTCAAGTTGTTGCTCAGCCCAATTCACGAACATACGACGCTTCTGGTGGTCAAGCGGCTTCAGTTCTTGCGTCAATTTGATCTTGTAAGGATGTAGGCCAAGATCTTTTCGCAAAATTCGCCACAACGACGTCACAGAGATGCCCAACGCTTGAGAACGACGTGTGAGAGACACATTTGGGCTTTCTTCAACTGAAGCCTCAGCGGCAGCAATATTCTCGACACTACGGGCACTTCTTTGTCTCACTGGCACGGGAACATTTTGTACTGTGCCTGTGGAGTCAAATTTTTCCACTAGACGCTCAATTGTTAATCTGCTAGGACGATTATGACGACCATAAATTGTACGTAGCGCTCTTAACGTTGAGGCCACTGACTCCGAATTTCGGTAGTAAATTTTAATAATTTCGACTCGTTGTTGGCTCGTATATCTTTCCATCATGAAATGGCAAACCTTACTGAAGAGTAATATCAAAAGAGCGGCAAGAAATATGGCGTCGTTTGCTGTCCCTGTCTTTCTACTTTTGTAGTGTCCCTGTTGAAAAACCCTTTACCATGCCAGAAGAGCTGCTTGTCTTTTGCGGCAAACCATTCGTCGAACCGTATTCCAACTTTTTAGAAATTGCTGAAATGCTGCTCTGTGAGCGCATGCCCCATTGATGCATTGAGGTAATAGTCAGATGGCGCTAGGTTTTAGGTGTAAGGCGAGTGCGGAAGTATGTCCCATTGAAGCGATTTCAAGGTGTCTTTTACTGGTTCTGCTGTGTTCGACGGTGCATTATCGCGTAACAGAATTACTTTGCCATTTATGGGTCATAGCGTTGTGTATTAACATTTTCGCTGGGCTTCCAGATACCGCTCTGGTCACACCAGACACAGAGCACCGCTTTCTTGACGAAGCGATTTGGCCTTGGTATTGAAGGAATAGTTTGGGTAGAGTTTTAAAAAAAAAAACTATTTTTCCTCACCCATCATAATTCGATACAGAGTTGATTTCCTTTCGTGGCGTTTCAGCAGCATGTCATAGGTAGCTTTGCGATTTTCTTTTTGACGTTAATTCAAATCATGTGGGTGTCATTTACCGCGTTCGTTGATCTTCCCCTTTGCACGTAAGCGTCTGCTGATTGTTTCTGCTAATTGCCGTTGAGTTTGCAATTGCTCGTCCTTGCATTTCGTGGTCTACCAGAGCACTCACTGTCTTCCACATTGAAATCACCACTTTTAAATTGTCTAAACCATGTCTCACATGTCCTATTCGAAGCATGTTTCTACCAGCGAAGGATGACTTTCAATAGAAAAGAAAACCTATGCGTGCGGCAAATGTTGTTTCCAGGCACAAACCGCGACATGATCACTGAACTATAAAACAAACTCAACTCGATTGCGTTATTGTAGTTATTGGTTTATGTCCAAAATTATTTTTTCAATTCTACGCAGGGCATTTCATATACAGTTTTTGCACATTAACAAATTCAATAAACACACACACAGCATTGTATTATTTTATGTATGTGTTAGTAGCAACTTTAAATTCGTTTTGCTCCAAAAAAAATTTTAAAATGTAAAAATCTGTAAATCTGGTAGACAGCTAAAAAGAAACACCTTTCAAATAAGGTATGTTTGGGCAAGGTCGGGGTAAAACCGACAAACTTACACGGTCACAAGATATCGCCTTGCCTATTAATATTATAGATTTCTTGCAAATAAGTCACACTGTAATGAATGTTCTACAGTTATATCCAAAAATATTTTCAAAGACCTCACAGATCCCTAAAAAGTTGAGCCATGAGCCTCAAAATAGAAGTTCTTAAACAGACCTGAATTCTATTTTCAACAAAATTCTTTGAATAGAGATTTCAATTTAATTTAAATTTTTGGAATTCATTTAACGCCATTTAAATAGGGTTCATCATATGGCTGATAAAAGCTTACTAGCAGAGCCCAGTACTCGAAATTCGGGTGCAAATTCTAGGAAATTTAATTTTTTCATTAAATTTTTTTTCTTTCAATGTGTTTTTAATCAATATTTATAAAAAGATTATGAATACTTAAATAAAATTCATTTAATTAAAAAAAAAATAAGAAATATAAATGGGATTGTTAATAAATAATTGTATAAAAGCCTAAAAGTATGCTAATCAATTTTATGCAATTCAACACAGGGCGATTAAATGATCTCTTTTTTGAAACCATCAATAATATTTACAGAGGCGATAAATTATGAATTGGCTAAAACTGATTAGCATACCATTATTATAAATATTTTATTTTATTTAATTTAATATATTTTTAACACATATTATACATGAATTTTATCATTCTGCACATCTCCTCCATATGAACTATAACTATGCCAGATATCACACTGCTCCGTAGGCGCATTTTGCTTAAAAAGTGGCCGAAAGACCACCAAATTTTATCAAAATCTATTTATATAAGCGACAGACGGATATTATGGTCGATACTCTATACCATCCGTTTCGCGAGAAACGCTAAAGCAATAACTGGATATATATCAAGTGACGCTTTAAAACATACCCTTTGAGGCTATTTTATGCTGACGGATTCTGTGCTCCAGTAAATTCCTCAAATGGTCCATGGCATTAATATCGGCCGATTGATGTACGAGTAATTAATGTAAAGTTATTCCACTTTTTCGCCAAACAAACTTTTTTTCTTTAATGGCGAAAATGCAAAACTTGCTTTCATTAAAAAAAAAAAAAAACAGGTTCCCAAAATTTTGGAGGTTTGTTTACGTACTAATTTGCAAAGCATGTAATATAAGGAGCATGTAATATAAGGAGCTGTATAACACATTATTAGTAACGCCTTATTTTCACATTAAAAGTAATGTAGTGGGCAGGGGTAGGTGGTCATTATTGGTAATGCAAAAATCAATGAGCTGCTATTATGAAATTTTTCCTGAGGAGTTGCAAATGAAACCATAATACAACACCGTTTTCATACAACTGAGGACAAGTGACATTGAAAATTATATGATGAAAACCAGGCACTAGAATATGTTATTTTTATAAATTTCTTTTTGTTCTTCTCATTCTAGGACAAAAATTTGCTATTTTAGAGATGAAAGCTGTCATGGTTGCCATATTGAAGAACTTTGAAATTTTACCCATAACAAAACTAGAAGATTTAATATTTGAAAATGGTTTGGTATTAAGAACACAACAGAAAATTTATGTCAAATTTAAGAAAATTAACAAGTGAAACTCATAATTTTCCACTTAAACGAATGAATGCTGCTTTTACCATCGTTTTGTATTTGTGGGAACATAATTAATTATTTTCTACTCAATAAATATTTAATCATTTTGTGTTGGTTGATGTTTTATTTTTTTTATTCAATTGTAGAAAACAAAAGTTGCACAAATATTACATACATGCCCATTAGTGGTATGGCATGTGGTAACTGCAGCAAACAGAATGTGAAACATTTTGGTGTGATTTATAACAAGAATCAATTTGCAGGTATCGAAAACATGAAAACACAACTTTTTGATTGAGTTGATTTGTTAAGCTTAATTTCTTCCACGACTGACTGACTTGAAAAATAAAATTATTTTACATTATCTTGGAGTGTAAGGCTGAACAAGAAAAAGTTAAACGTGATGTAAATTATTAATAATTTGTGTAAATGGAAAGAACTTATAATTATGTAAAAAATACATAACTGTAAAAAAATTTCATGTAATTTGTTAGCATGTCAGCAATAAACTGACAGCTTTAATCACATGATATAGAAGGAGCTTTTAACAATGTATCAACAAATACGCTACTCCAATCCGTAGAACGATTCGACGTCGACCGGGATATCAAACCCTGGATCAGTCACATGCTAGGGAATAGATGGATAAGTTGCGAGGTTGGTGGCATTAAAATAAGAGACAAGGTTTGTTGTGGGACACCTCAAGGGGGAATTCTATCCCCCTTCTGTGGATGACCACTATAAATAGTCTTCTAAGGATTCTAACCAATAAGGGTTTCCAACCTGTCTGCTACGCAGACGATGTAGCGATACTGGTAAGGGGGAAAGATCCTAGATATTTATGTAGGAGGACATCGGATGCACTCGAAATAGCATACGATTGGGCACAACCGAGGGGATTGAATGTGAACCCGGAAAAGACTGAAATATGCCTCTTTACTAGGAAGACGAGAATAGTCGAATTCGATGAACCCCGCTTCCAGGGCAAAACGATTAGAATCACACAAACGGTGAAATACCTTGGGGTGATTCTCGACAAAAAGCTTACTTGGAAGGACCATATTGAGAGCAAAGTCGCGAAGGTTCACCGGATATGGGCCATTTACAGAAGAGCTATAAGTTCAAAATGGGGTTTAAACCCGAGGATGACGCATTGGCTTTACACAAGCGTCGTTAGACCAATTCTATCTTACGCATCCGTTGTCACATGGACATCAATGAACAGGAAATGCTTATTAAACCATTCCAAAAGATACAACGCCTTTGCTGCATAGGAATCAGCGGCGTAATACGGACTATATCTACGAGGGCTTTAGAGACGATTCTATCTATACACCCGATCGAGATTAGAATTAAATATGAGGCAGCTCTGGCCCTGTTACGACTAAGAGTAACAGGGGACTACATCACCGACCATATGACCAGACACCAAACAATATTGGACCAGATACCGGAATTCAACACAGTGGATTTTAGCTGTGATAGAATCGCGGAAATGTCGACAAACATACCTTGCAGTATAAGGATACCTGACAGGGAAAGCTGGTTGAACGGAAATATTCTACAAAACCTTCCAGGGTCACACTGCTACACAGACGGATCTAGTCTGCATGGTAGGAATGGTATAGGTTTCTATGATGAGGAACGGTCCAATGGCATATACCTACGCATTCCGGACCACAACTCTGTCTTTCAGGCCGAAGTGGTCGCGATAACGGAATGCATAAGATCTATTGACGCACGGGCAATCCCAATCCCCGGAGACGTGAAAATATTTTCGGACAGTCTAGCGGCTATCAGGGCGATATCCTCGGACAAAACTTGATCAAGGACTGTCCTCAGATGTAAGGAAGAAACAGCAAACTTCACTAAAAGAGGTAGACTTGAAATCATTTGGATCCCAGGACACAGTGGTGTAATGGGAAACGAGATTGTAGACGAACTGGCCAGGAAGGGTTCTTTCCTGGAGGGTGTCAATTTGGAAAACCCAATACCTTTCCAGGCTCTCAAATTGAAACTATCGGAGTGGGCAACCAATTCACATACTTCAATTTGGGAGGAAACTTACGTGGGTAAGGCCACGAAGATACTATGGGGCTCTCCAAACACTTCGAAGACTAAGGAAATCCTTAGTCTAAATAGAAGGGAACTGAGTAGGATTATTGGCATCCTCACTGGACACTCTGAACTGAGAGCTCATCTATACCGTATAGGACGGGCAGAATCGGCCACATGCAGAGCAAGCCGACTTTCTGGCTTAAGTGTATATCCGGGTAAAACGGATATGAGCTATGTGTATACATGGATCCTCTTTTTCAACCTAACCTAACCTAACCTAATCACATTAAAAGTATTTAGATGACACGTATATACTATATATAAATGAAATATAAGATAAGGAGTAACTATGAGAATTGGTAATATACTGAGCAGCGCCATAGACATCGGGAATTCTGTTTCAAAAGACAAATTCTTAATTTTTAAATTAATAAAGAAATTTAATGAAATGATAAAATTATTAAGGAAATTATTTAAAAAGGTATTTTTTTAATTTGAAGCGTTGATGTTTAGTTGCTGAGTTTGTGGAAACTTATTCCAAAGGCGTATAACGCTAACGTTGAATTGCCATTCAGATATCAAATAACGATGAAGAGGCAGAATTAATTTTTTTCCCCGGTTTGATCTGGCAAACCGGAGATTTTCGTAATTGGTTTTGCGGTGAAAATTATTTTCTTGCAGGAACAAAAGAACTCTAATTTTCGTCAGATTTTGAAATGATACGCCGAAAAGCTTATTCGTGAAGAAAGAGTTCCAGCAGAACTTCATAGTCTATAAACATATCTTATTACGCTTGTAATAACATTGAGTTTGCCTTTACTATGAGAATTACAACTTGCAATTAAATACGTTTTGGCTAGAAGTTAACTCACTATGAAGAGAGTGAAAGATTGTGTGTGCCACAGAGTTCTGAGTTTCATATAGGTTGGTACAAGTATGGTTCGGCCAAGTTAGAGTGTTATTAAAAGTTACACCAAGATTTTTTTGTTATTGCAACCAAAGTCAACTCGCTCGCCGTTGATTATAATTTCATTCCTTAACTCTGGATTTGTATTTCGTTTGCATATTAGCAGACATTTTGACTTGCTAGGATTAATACATAAACCATTTGCTGACGCCCATCGCTACAATTCACTAAGGTCATAGTTATTTTTGTTTATATTTTCATCTATCGAATAAATTGGAGTGCTCAAAAAGAGTTGTACATCGTCTGCGTTCATGTGTATCTTCCAATGAGAAAGATTATCTGGTAAGTCATTGATATAAATTGAGAACAAAAGTGGTCCTAATATTGATCCTTGCGTTACACCTTTTATAAGGTATAAAGGTTCAAATGACTAGTGAGCTGGTTGTGAGGTAAGATGATATTACTAGAGTTGATGTTGAGGAAAAATTTAAGCAACGTCTTTACTTTATATAGAGGAAGTTGCGATCTTTTCAAAAACATAGAATAACTCTGTGTTCACAAGCGATAACCGCCGGTTAATGCTTGTGACTACAGAACTATTGGCCGTTGCTCACAATTTGATTTTGGAATTCGTATTATTTTAGCATGTTTCCATATGGTAGGGAAACTGCTTGAAGTTATAATATATGCTCCACGGTTTCATCATCCTCCAGGCAGTATCTGCACGTTTTACTTTCAGCCAACTGCATTTTGTGTAGGATGTAGTTGCACGCATAATGCCCTGTGAATGCTCCACATAGGAATCTGAGATTGGATCTGTTCAATATTAGGGCATCCCTGCTCCTTTTTTCGCTTCGATGCAAGAATTTTTTTGAGTGTTGAAGTAGTAATTGTCCATTCCAATACTCCAATGATTCGTCTTTAACCCATCTGTCGATTTTCTGGGTTATGTCTTTTCCGGTGAATACGAATTGAGGGTTTGGGTCAATAAATGGTCTTTCCGCTCCTCGTTTTGCCTGTTCATCGGTATTCTCATTTCCTTTGTACCCTTTGTGACCTGGTACCCATATAAGCGTCACATTATTAAGTTCAGCTAGTTTATTTAGGGCTCTATGGCTTTCGAGTACGGATTTATGGTGGTATACCGATTTGTCCAGTGCTTTTAGAACAGCCTGGCTATTTGACATTAGATTTATCTTGGTCCTTGTAAGGTTTCTTTCCAATAGCTTAGCAGTAGCAGCATTTAGTGCGTATAGTTCCGCTGTAAATATTGTGGATTCATTACATAGGGGGATATGGAGTTTGCACCTTGGTCCGTAAACCCCCGCTCCTACTCCTTCTGCTGTTTTGGATCCGTCAGTGTACCACTTCTGGGCATCTTCATGCAGCCATGTAGGGTTAGAATCCCACTCGAATCTGCTCGGGATATGAACAGTGTAGTTCTTTTTAAGTTCCAAAACAGGATCTATCTGATCACCACATAAAGTCATATCTTTGATGCTTTTGGCTTTATCAAGGATCTTCAGGTGTCCTATATGATCGCCTTCCTTAAATTTGTATAGTCTGTGAAGGTCAATAGCTTGTTTAAAAGTTTCTCCTTGGATCGATAAGTGCAGCGGAGTGAGATTTAGGATAACCTCCATAGCTGCCGTAGGAGTTGTTCTCATTGCTCCCGTGAAGTTCAAACATGCTAATCTCTGTTGAATAATTTTAAACGTGCTCCAGTCTGGTTTGTCTTCTGCCACCATAATTGAGCCATTTAAAATACCCGGAAGATCATTTGTTTATATATCCACAATGACATTTTAGGGTTTAGACCCCGCGATAGCCTTATTCGTTATCGACTCTAGATGAGGATCCCCGGTGAGTCTTCTATCAAGTAATATACCCATATATTTTACCTCCTCCTTGAGTTGGACCTCCGTGTTCCTTATATGAAGTGATGGAATATAGAGATAATTGTGGTTTTATTAGGAATTATGGAAAGTCCCTCGTCTTCGCACCATTCCCATGTAAGCCTTAGTGCTTCTTGTTTGTTCCCCTATTGTCGTTGAGTAAGACGTAGTTCAAATTTTTAAATGTCACGGTATGTGTAAAACTTATTAGCCTGTTGAATCTGATAGTTGTCAGTCCCAAAAAGCATATCACATTTCAAAAAATATGGTGCTGAAATTTGTTCATATAACAACACGTTAGACAACAGGTTCAAGGCCATAGATTATCATTCTGTCAGTAAGTGCCGATTCATTTATAATGTTGGAACTAAAACCTCCAGATAATTAAAATCTCCTTTCGTCACAGTTAAAGATATCTTAGCATACCAGGTTTTTGCTTAAACCTTTCGTCCACATTACTCCACGAGACTGCAGTGTAAAACTCCCGGCCTGGAAGCTAGGAAAAGTCGGCTGAAACATACATTTCATTGTCCATGATGCAACAATTAATTTTGTTTTAAATAAAACATGCTCTTTTGCCTTCGTATTCTTCACATCATTCCTGTCTGTACTTTCTTCCACGTTCAAAGTCTTAAGACCAGCTTCCACTTTGGCTTTGAATTCCAAAAACTCGGAAGCCTCCACCGCCTGAGTCAGTTTTCTGGCAGAAGTTAAGGATTCAATGCAGTCCTTATTTAACATTAACGTAATAGACATAAATCAGACAGTTATAGTTGGTATATACCATCCACACGATACCCTATACAAATAGTGTCAGAAAAGATTATAGCGCCGACCTAATGTCACAATTGGACATAGAAAATTAATATTTACCAAATTTAATTAATTGGGTCCGATTTTTATTTATTACAGTGATTTGTCTTTCAATTTAATGAAAATGGACGTTCGGAATGAATGATGAAATAAAAATTTGAATTGTGTGCCATTATCACGCATTGAGGTTCGTAAACAATTTGACAAATGTGGCACAGTCTCAAGAAGCCGATATCATCGAGATGCCTCAATTTAAACTATTGCTGCTGTAACTGCAGCCATTCAAGTCAATCTTTATGTTTTGACTAGGAGCTTATCTGTCAGTCTCTACAGATAATTCTGCATTAGGACTTCAAATTTATTTACTATAAGAATTCAAATAACAAGCAAACTGAACGCCAAAAGAATATTTTGACGAGGACCATGTCGTGGCTCTAACCGATAGATATTCCAAGAGAAGAAATTGCATACGGCTCGAGTCTCAATGTGGTGTACACTTTCATCAGGCTTCATTGACGAGCCTTACTTTTTAAAAGAAAACAATCAAACTGCTACGGTCAATGTTAAAGATGTTGAATGATTTTTTCTTTCCGGAACTTTCAACTTTATTTCCATTCCAAATCTGTGCTGTTTCAAGAATGTGATGCAACTTGTTATGGCAGAATTGCATCGAATTTTAACCTTCTAAGTTTATTTCAAGAAATTTTACATTCCGTTGGCCCCAAAGTCTCCTGGCTTTACTTGACTTGATTTTTTCTTATTGGGTTATTGGAAACAGGAAGTCCACAAAACAAAATCAACAGATTAGATTTTTATAAAGCAGTGCATTCGAATGATAATTGTGGCAATTCTCCCGCTTCAACCCTCAAGGTAGTAACGAATAACTTTTCGTCACGGAGCGTTTAAATTCAAAATTTTTTAAGGGCCATTATGAAAATAATATAAAAACGTATGTATTATTATTCAAATAAATAGAGCGAAAAAAAAATTACACTTGCTAGAAAAAGTAGTCGTACATCTGAAGATGGATAATTCTTTAGTATAAATAAAAATTTTACTAAAATAATTAGTTATTTATAATTAGTTATTTATAGTTATTTATAGTTAGTTATTTATAATTAGTTATTATAGTTTTTACTAAAATATTTTGAATTAGTTCATTGAGAATGTTTCTTGTTTCACAAAAACTGTAAGTCCCAGAAAAAGTATTCGTACATTTACAACTAGGGGAATCTCACGAATTATGTCATGACCAACAGGTCCGTTACAACGATTTTATTTCAGTAGAAGACAAACTTGTTTGCATAAAATTGATTTGACATATTAGGACTGGTTTCGCAAAAAGTTTGTTACAACGCAAAATAACGCAGTATGGCAGCTATTAGTGTCAGAAAATGTATTCAAAGATTTACAATTTGGCGAATCCCATGAGTTATGCAACCACGTACAGATCTGGTTGCATAATGTTGATTTGATTTAATTATATTTCTTTGGAAACTATATTTTCAGATGATTTCCAAAATCAAAGAAATCGGTGCTAACGAAAGGAAAATTATCCTAAAAATTAGAAATTAAGGTAAATTTTCGTGAAAGAGCTCGCGTCATAGTCAGAAGTCACTACTTAGTGCCACTCCTCGTTGTTTAAAACCAGTTTTGGATTTTCGGCATTGACGGAATAGTTAGTTTGGATAAAAAGATGAACTGCATTAAATAAAGAAAAGCTTTCGCCAACGGTTAAACACAGAGGAGGTGGCATTATGGTTTGAGTCTATAATGGATCAAATTGGGTATTTAAAGATTTTAAAACAAAAATACATCTGGGCCTTGAAGAAGATTTTTGGTTTCAACAGGAAAACGATCAAAAACATACAGCGCCCAATGCCAAACTGTAGTTGCTCTACAATAATTGAAATCACCGTCCAAATCATCCCATCTTAAGGGCTTATAAAGATACAGTCGCTTCCAAAATTGAGTGCTCACCACCAACTTTAATTTTCAAATGAATTTTTTACTACATTTTAATATTTTCTTAATATTTTCTTATTTTCTTATTCTTTAAAATATACAGTTTCATATTATATATTTATTAAATAATGTTACCCATAGAACAAACTTTTCCTTATACACATGAGTTTTGAATATATCCGTGACTGTGCGTGACTGTGTGTGACTATCTTAAAATTACAACAAGTCTATCGACCAAGTTTTAGATCGATTGGATAAGGGGAAATGGGTTTTAAATCACTCCGTGACTGTGCGTGACTATGCGTGACTGTGCGTAACTACGTCAAAGTTAATCTTTTTTCACAGCAAGTCTATCGACCAAGTTTCAGATCGATCGGATAAGGAGAAATGGATTTTAAATCCCTTCGTGACTGTGCATGACTATGCGTAATTGTGCGTGACTATATCGAAGTTAATATTTCTTTACAGGAAGTATATCGATTGGATGAGGGGAAATCCGTTTTAAATCACTCCGTGACTGTGTGGGGTTTAAATCACTGCGTGACTGAACGGGACTAAGTCAAAGTTAATCAAGTTTCAGATCGATCGGATGAGGGGAAATGACATTTAGATCACTCCGTGACTGTGAGTGTGACTGTGCGTGACTACCCCAAAATTAATCTGTAATCACAACATTACTATGGGCCATGTTTCAGATCAATTGGATAAGGGGGAATGGGGTTGCCCCACAACAGACAGACAGAAAGTATGAGTTAAAAGAAAAAGTTTAAAAACTAAAATTAAATTCGTAATCTTATATACAA